>JARYHS010007275.1:0-45076 GCA_031002005.1 Vandiemenella viatica
TTATTATATATATACGAATGCGGTTTCCAGATACTCTAATTGCTGCATTTGTAAACCGTTTCAACAAAAAGAAATTCATTAACTATTTTAGTGAATGTGAATAACTTTGTCAGTTGGTTTAGTAAGTGCATTGCGCGACAATCACTCCACATCATTTTTTTTGTTTTTTTTTTGTTTGTGAACTTGGAACGTATTCCGTTTAAGCCTATAGAAATTGCCATTCTGTATACACAGTTTCTGTATTTGCAGCAAATGTACGGATCGTATCCTCCGCGATTAAGCTTTGACTGTGTAGTAACACTAGACTTTCTTTATGTTCACAGGATATGGAAAATATTTTGTGTTGTGCATAAATATTATTTTATATCGACTGAGAATAATTTATCTTAGTTATGGTTTTAGCTTATCTAGAACCAAGATAAATATTTAATTTTTATATTACTTTATAGTGTACATTGTTTGAGTTACGTGCGTGCCTCTTCCAAAATGTCTGACGGTCAAAGAAAACTATCTGGTTACAAGTACAAAAAAAAAAAAAAAAGAAGGTTGGGAAAGGAAGCGGAAAGGCAGAATCAATCTGGCGCGTTAAAACAATATACTGTATTCAGGGTTTACCAAACAAAACTTAGAATCCAATATCAGGTCGGGATACAAAAGAAGTACAGAATCGTCAGAGAATAATAGCAAAGAAATGAACGAAGTTTCTAAACCAATTGACATTGACATCAACGTGAGACTCACAGAAGGCGTTCTAAAACTTTGTGGCCAAGAATTTTAAGATACGCCGTAAGAAGCTTTTTTAGTAAGGCTAGGTCCACCTAAACTATTGCATAATTACAAATTTCCTTCCAATGACACAGGTCGACATTTTAGCGAAAAATATTATGCACGAATTTTAAGCAACGGAGAGCAAACATTACGAGATTAGGTACTATCTTTCACAAAACGGCGTTTACTGCTTCTGTTGCAAAATTTTTGGCTGTTTAGTTAGTTCTCTCTCAATGGAGGGTTTTAAAAATTGGAAGCACCTCGAAAAAACTTTAAAAGAGCATGAAATTTTGAAAAATCATATTCAGGCACAAAAATCATGGCTACAAATGAACGACAGATTAAATTGTTGTAAAAACTGTAGATGCTGCCACTCAAAGAGTTATTAATGCCGAAATATATCATTGGAATGAGGTGCTTCTAAGAATTCTTGCAATTACCAAAATGCTTGGTAAAAGTTGCCCGGTTTTTCAAGGTACTACCATGCTCATATTAATCCGAACGACCTGAATCGCACATCGCTAAATTTCCTCCTGGGAATTATTCAACCAATTATACACAACTGCAAAGACAGTACTATACCCGGTGGTTGGTACACTCATGTTACTGTGAAAAATTGTCACTTACTCGACCCACAAAAAACGGAATACATTTCAGTTTATTCGTTTCATAAACTTGATTAGTGATTACAGTAAGGCAACAAATGTATTACACAGACATTAAATTAGTTGATTTGTACTTTTTTAATTCATTTGAGAGTTATTTAGTGTCAATAACTAGTAAAAAAGTCACCGCTTTCAAACAAAATGTTAGTTTTGAACAAAAGGTAGGACACGAAACAATTTATGTATTACATTCGTCTTCAAAAACATAAAATAACAAGAAATTTAATACAAAAAATGATGTTTGTAGTGGATTTAAATTTGTGGAAACGTTACAGAGCCATTGGATGCAGCTGTCTGCTACATGGCACATAATACATTTACAAAATTAATTACTTTAGTATTAATTTAACGAATCTACTTGCCCTAACGTTCTGTTATCCGGTTCTACTCATAAGTCTGTTTTTGAACCCACAGAACGTAAAAAAATGAACTTAAAGAATTATTAAATAAATATTGCCGATAGCATCAGATGGAATCAGTGAGATATGCGTTCGTAAAAAAAAAAAAAAAAAAAAAAAAAAAAAAAAAAAAAAAAAAAAAAAAAAAAAAAGTTTGTGGATGTATTTTAGCGAAAGAAAACTGATTTTCTCTCACTACAACCAAGAAAAGATCCTTAAAACATTGAACCTTCCCACCTTTTTTTAAAAAAGTTATAAATAAAGTTAGATTCCAGCTTTTTCAGTATTTGATTGAAAATCAACTTCATTAGTGAATATGACAAAATTTTACACATTGAACTTCTGTATTCGACTGCCGATGTAAAGATGGAAGGTATATCAAAAAATGATGGACTGAAAGCTTCCGTAATTAACAATATTGTGCGACTATTGATGGTCACGAGTGGAGTTAATGATGTATATCATGTATTATACTCTATTTGTGGCATCAACTTATTCTTGTAGGCCAACCTCTTAGTCCGATCTAATGCTAATATTACTCCTACTCCTCCCGCAGGTAGACGGTAAAAATTATCACTGAAGTACCGTAAAAAAATAAAACTATAATCCGGAGCAAAAGGTAAAAAAATTAAAACAACTAAACATCAATAGTGAATGGGTGAAATATAACAAGTTGATTCTAACGCCTAGTTTTATGATGTACAGCAAACATATTTTTTTAACGTGTTGTTTATTGAATTTAATGCTTCAAGGAAGTAACAGGACAGTTCTGCAACGCGGAAAAATGTTGTCGAACGAGTAGTTATGAGCTGGTAAATCTCTAACGCTGTGGATCGCTCAGGTTGGCCGATGCCGAGCAGGAAGATTAGTGGCTAGGAAGCGCTCAGTCTCGCGGAAGAAAGGTACGCGGTTCGAGTCGGGCTTCGGGCACGAGTGGTTTAATGAAGTGTTACGTTCCCCTCGTGTTTCCTGTATGTCAGGAGACTAATAGCACATGATTCACTGATTGGGATGTAAAAATAAAAGATTTGTTGCCTGGATAGATCAAATAATCCAAATTCCTTTTTGTCGTTATCTTTTCAGTTGTAGTCTTTAATATATCTTTTGTAATGACACGGGAAATATTAACTGTGTAAGAACAAATTTAGGCCTCACTATTTAAGTAGGATCGATTCCACGTTCACTAAAGTCATTGTGGGAACTCTACGAAAACCGAAGTCTCGATAGCTGTACCGTGAATTCAAAATTGTTACTATCTAATTTCGATGCAAAAAGTTATGAATCACCTACTACATTCGGATTTTCATTCCTGTATTTGGTTTGCAAGTGGATCTCTGATTTTTTTATGATAATTGAACCATAAAAACACAGAATGATCCATGGAAGGCATAACTCAGTCTTTTAATTGAGGAATGCTGGGAAATGTTTTGCTACAATTTCAAACACGTCTGCTTAGCAGTTGTTGAATGTAATACAATTAATACATCTTTGTATCTATAGATTTTGATATACTGATTCCTGTGTATGGTGATATATCGTTAAAGCTTGAATTAAAAGCCGAATTAATTTCATAACTCTGGAATTTGTAAAACTTTTAAACTCTTCATAAAAATCAGCTTGTAAATGTTTGAAATGTCAGTGACCATCTGTTTTATGTTTATTTGAAACACTGAAAAAAGTACGCTTCACACTGGAACTAAATTATTGATTGGTATTCATTTACCTAATCTAACCACAAAAGATTTGGTTTTCACTATCTCAGAAGATCGAAATTTAATACACCGTAGTCATATTAACCAACATACATTTAGAAAAAAGAAGAGCGCTTGTATACGAATCTTACGTTCAATTCATCCGGAGCAAATTTTTGTCAGTTACCAAATTACAATAAGATTTCGTCCAAAGGTAAATAAATAAATAAACAATGCTAAAAGAACTTGCTAAAACAATGATTCTTGCTTTATTTGAAGTTTTGGATAGAAAAAGAAATATTGTGCAATCCAGTAAAGATGAAGGAATAAACTTTAAAACAATTTTATAATGTATCCTTCTTACTCTCCACAAGTGGTGTGTGAAATTGAAATTGTGATCGAAAGCAGATATTTTGTTGTTTACATAGAGCATTACACCGCTCAGTGTTTCCTCGTCCGAAATTCGTCTTCTGCGACGACATTCTAGCTGCTTTAACAGCTCACAGTGTTTAATCTTATTTTGCACAATGTGACATCACTGGAAAATCTTCTAAGGCTTCAACCTCGTCAAAATCGCATCGTCTGACGACGTGAAGTGGACTACAACGAGTTCGCACCGGGGACAAGGAACGGGAAGGAATTCGGACCTTGGATTTTCGAAGAAATAATCCTGCCATTCACCCGGAGTGATTTGGAGAAACGAAGGAAAACCCAAATATGGATAGCCGGATTGGGAGTCAAACACGCGCCCTCCCGAATGCGGAGCCATAGCGTTAACGCTCAGCCATTAGATTCACTTTTTCAATATTTTTCGTATTTGGTCTATGATGACATCCGTAAAATTATTTAAAAAATTTACTTAAAACAAAGTTAAAACCGTAAATGAAAATAATGTGCAGAAGTGAGTTGACCTGATGAGAGAGGGGGTTTCAAAACAATCTCTGAAATCAGAAACGCAATTCAAATTTCATTTTCTCTCTCTCTCTCTCTATAAGGCCCCTCTTATCTTGGAGATATTGTTATATTAAATGAAGTTGTATTATACCAAATATGACGAGCATTTTTTTATCGGTTTGCTGTTAACCAAATCTTTTCGTAGAAATGTTTTTTAAAAAAAAATGGTTCACTTCACATTCTACTTGAGCAACGACCTCAAATCAATTTCTAAAACTACAGAAATTTGCAGTCTCATTAAAATGTGGTAAAATAAGAAATTTCAATATGGATATGAACTAATTCTCTATAATGTTTTCCCATTTTTTCAAGTATGCCTTAAAGTAAAGATTAAGAGTTAGTTGGAATGAAATTATCACGTTGAGCAATAACACTGCTAATTGTTACAACATTTTATAAATCAGCTCTATTACTCTCCGCATCTAGAGTGTAATTCTCAAATATCGTAGTAGACGGAAAGCGTTTCATACTGGTTTCCTTGTTTGACACTGACGTTGGCCGCACTGAACTTCAATTTTATGCCTGCCTCAGTTTTCCTCCTACAATGTTCTGATTGAATGCCTATAAGACTTCGCAATATTCAAACTTTCAAAAGAGGACGCAATGAAAGATGTAAAAGAGGAATTTTAATGTGGCTTAAGTGTTCACGAAGACAAATCCAGTAACCAGTATAATCGGATTTGCTGATCACATTATCCTGAAAGCAGGACGGACTGAGTATATGGAGGAGTTACTGAATGACAAAATAAAGACGGAGGATTCTGTAATAAATACAGATCAAAGCAAGACAAAAGTGTAAAAGAAATAATAGAAGGTTAAATATAAAAATGGGATCGGATGCAAAACTAGAAGTAAATAAATTCTGTTACTTGGGAAGTAAAATTACAACTGGTGGCTGAAGCAGGAATGGTGTTAAAAACAGAATAGCACTAGTAAAAAGAACATTTATGAAAAAGTAGTTTCAAATATTGACCTAGGACTCAAAAAGAACTTTTTAAAACTCTGTGTTTGGAGCACAGCATTTTATGGTAACGAAGCATGGACTTCAGGAATGCCGGAAAGAAGGAAAATTGAATCATTTGAAATGTGGTGCTGTTGGAAGAATGCTGAAAATTAGGTGGACAGTTAAACCACGAAATGAACATGTTTTTGAAATGATGGCTGACGAAAGAAGTTTGTGGAAGAATCTTACACAAAGAAGAAACAGGATCGTGGGTGATATTTTTAAGACATGCGGGATTGGTTATGTATGAAGCAGATAAGGGAGGACGTGTTTTGAAAAGGATGTTTTGAGATGAAGAGGTTAGTGCAAAATAAGAAGGGATGGAAGTTTGTATCAAACCAATCGAGAGACTGACGACAGTAAAATAAGAGATGAAATAAGCGACAGGGTGAAACACGGTGCCGGCCCATTGAGACCTGCTCTTGCGAAACACATCTATGTGGCCGACAGTTTTTTTTTCTTTTTCTTATTGCTTTACGCCTCGTCGACAGATAAGGTCATTAGAGGCATGATGGGACTGGGGACAAGGAACGCGAAGGAATTCGGTCATGGCCTTTCTGCAGGAAGCACCCCGCCATTCGCCTGGAGTGATTTGGTGAAACCATGGAAAACCGAAATCTGGATGCCCGGACGGGGATTCGAACCGGCGTCCTCCCGAATGCGAGACGAGAACGTTGACAGTTCACCCACCACGCTCGGTACGCCAGCTTAACGTCCGTATCCGGCGGCCGAGTCACGGTCAAAAGTGTGGTATGCATTCACGCCACACGCGCTATTGAGAGATTTGGGATTTAACCCAGGAATTTTGTGCACCATCTGGTAATTAGTAATAATGCACCACCACCGAACCATGTCCCAGTTCTATAAAGTTCTTCAACCACCGGAACTTAAACAAGGTAACGCCGTATCTGGCGCTGCGAGTCATCACGGAGCTATAATGACCCGAAACGAAGAAGTTGGCTATAGAAGTATAGCATTTAAAAATCAACCTTTCACCTCCGTCACATGCTGTTTGGTGCAGAGGCGTAAATTCCAATTGAAGTAGCTGACTCCATCTCATACCACTGCAGTGCAAGATAAAATTTTTATATCTATCACATTAGTAATATATGAATTTTATGAGCATAACAGAATAGAAAGCATCCGGCACACCTTTAATTGTTTTAATTTAGAGCTGATAAAAATAGAAAAAAGGAGAGGGGTTGGGAATGAGTAAGAGAGACAGAAAAAAAAATTGAATTGCGTTTCTGATTTCAGAGATTTTTTTTGGAAACACACAATCTCATCAAACATTTCACTTCTACCGACATATTATCATTTACGATTATTAACTTTGCTTTAAGTAGATTTTTAAATAATTTTATGGATGTAATCGTAGACCAAATACGACTAGAAATGAAAAAGTGAAGTTAATGGGTGAGTGGTAACGCTCTGTTGTCGCATCCGGGAGGAGGCGGGTTCGAATCCCGGTCCGGCCATCAGACGTGGGATTTCTACGGTTTCCCCAAATCACTCCAGGCAGATGTTGGGATGATTCCTTTAAAAGACCATGACCCAATTTCTTTCCATTTCTTGCCACCAGTTTTGTCCCGCCTCTAATTACCTGCCGTTAATGAAGCGTATTGCAACAAGTATAAAAACATAATAATAAAAAAAAAAATGGGCTGGTAGTAATTACTGTTAGTCGAGTTAACGCCAGCTGCGACCACGATAACCGTTTTGTCGTCATTTTTTACTTGAGTCTTTAATAAATCAATTGCAATGACATAGAAAATATTAGTTATGTAAGAACAAAATTAGGTCTCACTATTTAAGTAGGATCGATCCGCCGATCGGTAGAGTGATTCTGGGAACTCTACGAAAACCGAAGTCTCGATGGCAGGACCGTGAGTTTAAAATGGTTACTACCAAACTTCGCTTCAAATCGTTACCAATCACCAACAGCATTCGGATTTTCATTAGTGTATTTGGTTTGCAAGTGAAGCTCTTAATTTTTTTGAGATAATAGAACGGTGAAAACTAAGACTGATTCCATGGAAGGCATAACTCAGTATTTTAACTGAGGTATGCTAGGAAATGTTTTGATACAATTTTAAACTCTTCTGAATAGCGTTTGTTGAATGTAATGCAATTCATACATCCTTATATCTGTTATACTGATTCCTGTGTATGGTGACGTAACGTTAAAGAAGACAAATTTAGAAACCGAATTCATTTCTTGACCATGGAATTTGTAAAACTTTTAAACTTATCAGAAAAATCAGCTAGCAAATGTTTGTAATGTCACTGATTATCTGTTTTACATTTATTAGATACATTGAAAGAAGTACCTAAATTATTGATTGGTACTCATTTATCTAAACTAAAAGTTTAAAAGTTTGTCTTTCATTGTCTCAGAAGATCGAAATTTAATACACAGTAGTCATAACAACCTAACAACATTTGAAACAAGAGAAGCGATTCTATACGAATCTTACGTTCAGTTCATCTGGAGCAAATTTTTGTCAGTTACCAAATTACAAAAAGATTTAGTCCCAACGTAACAAGAAAGAATGGTAAAAAAAAAAAAAAAAAAAAAAAAAAAAAAAAAAAAAAAAATAACTTATTAAAACACGACTGGTTGTTGTTTTTTCGAAATTTTAGATCAATAAAAAGAAATACTCTGTAATTCAGTAAAGATTATTTGGCAGATGAGAAGACAGCACTTTGTGGACCAAAATACCGTAATAAAGTGGCGTGCGAAACTGAAATTGTGATCGAAAGTGGAATTTTTGTTGTTTACATAGAGTATTAAACCGATCAGTCTTTCCTCATAGGAAACTCTTTTTCCCTTCTGCGACGACAATCTGACAGCTTCAACTGTGCACAATGTTCGATCTCATGAAACTGTGTGTTTGTTACGATACTATTTCTGAGAGTAGCGTCATTATGTCTATCTGCGGTAATTTCAAATAAAACTAGTTGCTACAGAGTAGTGAAAAACTTGATAAGCGAGGAGAAACGATTGCTTTTTATAATTACTGCAATAACATGATTGTGACTAATAGCTACGTAATATAATTGTTTTCGTAGTTATATTATATACTTAATAATTCTGAGTGGTTTCTCAGTAGCTGTACTGTAATCTCATTTCTGTCACGTGGATTTTTTCGCGGGACAGCTACGACGGTTAACCTCAGAGATTTGAGCAGTAAAACTGTTTATATTCCTTCGCATAATTGCAATGTTCCGTTAAACTCTTTAAAACGCGGCTTGTAGTCTATTTTAAAACCTTCTTAAGCCAATCAAATTTGATGTCACCAGAAATTATCCTCCACAATTATTTGATTGTATTTTGCAATGTCGGAGGGTGATAGGTGAGTGGTAACGTTCTGGTCTTGCATTCCGGAGGACTCAGGTTCCAATCTCTGTTCGGTCATCAAGATTTCGGTTTTCCATCACTTCCCCAAATCACTCCAGGTGAATATCGGGATGATTTCATCACAAGTCCATGATCGAATTACTTGCAATAAATCCTTTTCCGCCTATAATTACCTCGACGTCAACGTCAACGTCAACTTCAAGTACATATGTGTGTGTTTAATATATATATATAAGTAGGGTTTGATACCAAAAGTTTTTTGTATTTTGAGCCTTGCGAGATTTTGAGACACTTTTCTTGTTCTTCTTCCTCCTACGCAGTGTTTATCCAGGTGGACTGTTACAGCCTCAATATCATTCTTGTTATGATCAAATGTAATCAGATACAGAGAATCACTCAAAACCGAATCAATAGTTATGACACCGTATCACTTTCGGACTAGAAAAATAATGAAAAAATCATTAAGCTAATGGTTATTTGAGAAACAGCAAGATACATTACTTTCAGGAGAGGCCTATAGTCCAAAAACCTTCAGTTGTTAGGGAAGAGATTCGTAGCCTGGTAGTAGCGACTAAGATTATCGATCTGACAGAAATGAGTTCCAATCTGCATATCCTGAATCTTTATTTCCTTCAACATTTTGGGTTATCTTTTTTGGTGAATATATATATATATATATGACATTAGTCACTACCTATGGTTCCTGACTTAAATAAGTTTACAATAATATACAGGACAGCAAATATGTGTTCTTGAAATGAATACAAAGGACTCGAGCAGCAGACCTCGGTGAATATTCAAAAAAAGCTTATTTTCCACCTGAAATCCTGCTTGCTCAAAGACATGATATCGGGCATTCATTTTTTTTCTTCCTTTTTTGGTTATGCTTTTACGACTTGTCGACATCGAGGTGATTAGAGGCGGGAAAGGAGTAGTGGCAAGGATTTCACCGATGGCCTCTTCAAGGAACCATTCCGGTATTCACATAGAGTGATTTGGAGAAACCATGGAAACCCAAGTCCGGATGGTCGGACGAGGATTCGAACCTGCGTCCTCCCGAATGAGATTCTAGCACGTCAGCTCTTATCCCATTATGCTCGATCATTCATAAACTGTCAAAGAATCTAGAAAAATGCGTGTGTCGAATGGTGATGGTGTTGAAAAATAGATGTTCGTGATAAATTATTACGTGCATTATTTAGGGTTATAAAGGTATTCTTCTTGGACGAAGGTAACAGGAAAGTTCACACTTATTTCCTCTTGCAACGCTGCCAAACTACTTCCTCCAACGTTGTCACGATTTCTGACTTCTGGTGGTGCTGCGGCAATTTCCTACACAAGGAATCGTGTCTCATAGGTAGACGGTATCAAAAGAACAGACCCATTGCCGAAAGAGAAAATTATATTTCTTACCCTTTTGATCTACTGATTATTTCTGTTATAACAGTTTGATTCTGTATATAGATCCTCATTACCTATTCATTCACAAATTTTATGTCTATATAGCTTCACTTTCGTTATATGATGGTCGAGGCACGAGTCTACAAAGAGTTGAGTAGCCGAATGGTTACGCACTGGCTTCTGACTGTGATAGTACTGGGTTCAATCCCATTGATTGTTACCTTCTCACGTGTTGTATAATACATAACATATATGTAAAAAGAACATTATTATATTTTACAGAAAATTTGTTAAAAAATATATTCTTATGTAATTTTTTATTAGTTCATAGGAACACATTGGCGGTTAAATGGGTGTTTTTGGTATTTAAAATACTTTACATCCAAAATAATGTGACGAGGTTAGTGGATTTTAGTGCCATAAATGCGAAGAGTGTTATTGGAGTTGTTCACGCTAACCTGCAGATTAATCTTTGCTGTAGAATTTCTCACTTGTTCTGCGAAAGAATTTTTTTGTATCTGTGATTTTAATTTCCTGTCAGTTAGATACTGTTATAGAAAATGCCCCGTCGGGGTATCAATAAAAATACCATCAAGATCCTCTACTCACTTGATCTGTTGCAAGTAATTTCACAAAACAAAAACACATTGCGGGCAATTTTGTTTCATGTGCCGCTCAAAATACATATTTGAAACGTGGCCAACTGAAAACGAAACATTACTTTGAAAGCATTAACATAAATATGCGTGTTTTATATCATTTTTGTCATAGAATTTATTTTTTAATTGATTTACATTAAATATGATATTGTTCTTCTTAACATATGTGATATGTATTTTACAACAAGTGAGAAGGTAACAATCAATGAAAAAATATTCGACCTGAAGTGGGATCGAACACAGTACTATCACAGTCACAAGTCAGTGCGCAACCATTCAGCTACTCAACTCTGTGTGGACGCGTGCCTCGTCCATCATATAACGACAGTGAAGCTATATAAAGACACAAAATTTTGTGAATGAATAGGTAATGAGGATCTATATACAGAATCAAACTGTTATAACAGAAATAATCAGTAGATCAAAAGGGTAAGAAATATAATTTTCTCTTTCGGCAATGTGTCTGTTCTTTTGATACCGTCTACCTATGAGACACGATTCCTTGTGTAGGAAATTGCCTCAGCACCACCAGAAGTCAGAAATCGTGACAACGTTGGAGGAAGTAGTTTGGCAGCGTTGCAAGAGGAAATAAGTGTGAACTTTCCTGTTACCTTCGTCCAAGAAGAATACCTTTATAACCCTAAATAATGCACGTAATAATTTATCACGAACATCTATTTTTCAACACCATCACCATTCGACACACGCATTTTCTAGATTCTTTGACAGTTTATGAATGATCGAGCATAATGGGATAAGAGCTGACGTGCTAGAATCTCATTCGGGAGGACGCAGGTTCGAATCCTCGTCCGACCATCCGGACTTGGGTTTCCATGGTTTCTCCAAATCACTCTATGTGAATACCGGAATGGTTCCTTGAAGAGGCCATCGGTGAAATCCTTGCCACTACTCCTTTCCCGCCTCTAATCACCTCGATGTCGACAAGTCGTAAAAGCATAACCAAAAAAGGAAGAAAAAAATGAATGCCCGATATCATGTCTTTGAGCAAGCAGGATTTCAGGTGGAAAATAAGCTTTTTTGAATATTCACCGAGGTCTGCTGCTCGAGTCCTTTGTATTCATCTTCAAGAACACATATTTGCTGTCCTGTATATTATTGTAAACTTATTTAAGTCAGGAACCATAGGTAGTGACTAATGTCAAATATATATATTCACCAAAAAAGATAACCCAAAATGTTGAAGGAAATAAAGATTCAGGATATGCAGATTGGAACTCATTTCTGTCAGATCGATAATCTTAGTCGCTACTACCAGGCTACGAATCTCTTCCCTAACAACTGAAGGTTTTTGGACTATAGGCCTCTCCTGAAAGTAATGTATCTTGCTGTTTCTCAAATAACCATTAGCTTAATGATTTTTTCATTATTTTTCTAGTCCGAAAGTGATACGGTGTCATAACTATTGATTCGGTTTTGAGTGATTCTCTGTATCTGATTACATTTGATCATAACAAGAATGATATTGAGGCTGTAACAGTCCACCTGGATAAACACTGCGTAGGAGGAAGAAGAACAAGAAAAGTGTCTCAAAATCTCGCAAGGCTCAAAATACAAAAAACTTTTGGTATCAAACCCTACTTATATATATATATATATTAAACACACACATATGCATGACGTTGACGTTGACGTCGAGGTAATTATAGGCGGAAAAGGATTTATTGCAAGTAATTCGATCATGGACTTGTGATGAAATCATCCCGATATTCACCTGGAGTGATTTGGGGAAGTGATGGAAAACCGAAATCTTGATGACCGAACAGAGATTGGAACCTGAGTCCTCCGGAATGCAAGACCAGAACGTTACCACTCACCTATCACCCTCCGACATTGCAAAATACAATCAAATAATTGTGGAGGATAATTTCTGGTGACATCAAATTTGATTGGCTTAAGAAGGTTTTAAAATAGACTACAAGCCGCGTTTTAAAGAGTTTAACGGAACATTGCAATTATGCGAAGGAATATAAACAGTTTTACTGCTCAAATCTCTGAGGTTAACCGTCGTAGCTGTCCCGCGAAAAATCCACGTGACAGAAATGAGATTACAGTACAGCTACTGAGAAACCACTCAGAATTATTAAGTATATAATATAACTACGAAAACAATTATATTACGTAGCTATTAGTCACAATCATGTTATTGCAGTAATTATAAAAAGCAATCGTTTCTCCTCGCTTATCAAGTTTTTCACTACTCTGTAGCAACTAGTTTTATTTGAAATTACCGCAGATAGACATAATGACGCTACTCTCAGAAATAGTATCGTAACAAACACACAGTTTCATGAGATCGAACATTGTGCACAGTTGAAGCTGTCAGATTGTCGTCGCAGAAGGGAAAAAGAGTTTCCTATGAGGAAAGACTGATCGGTTTAATACTCTATGTAAAACAACAAAAATTTCCACTTTCGATCACAATTTCAGTTTCGCCACGCCACTTTATTACGGTATTTTGGTCCACAAAGTGCTGTCTTCTCATCTGCCAAATAATCTTTACTGAATTACAGAGTATTTCTTTTTATTGATCTAAAATTTCGAGAAAAAAAAAAGTCGTGTTTTAATAAGATTTTTTTTTTTTTTTTTTTTTTTTTTTTTTTTTTTTTTTTTTTTTTACCATTCTTTCTTGTTACGTTGGGACTAAATCTTTTTGTAATTTGGTAACTGACAAAAATTTGCTCCAGATGAACTGAACGTAAGATTCGTATAGAATCGCTTCTCTTGTTTCAAATGTTGTTAGGTTGTTATGACTACTGTGTATTAAATTTCGATCTTCTGAGACAATGAAAGACAAACTTTTAAACTTTTAGTTTAGATAAATGAGTACCAATCAATAATTTAGGTACTTCTTTCAATGTATCTAATAAATGTAAAACAGATAATCAGTGACATTACAAACATTTGCTAGCTGATTTTTCTGATAAGTTTAAAAGTTTTACAAATTCCATGGTCAAGAAATGAATTCGGTTTCTAAATTTGTCTTTAACGTTACGTCACCATACACAGGAATCAGTATAACAGATATAAGGATGTATGAATTGCATTACATTCAACAAACGCTATTCAGAAGAGTTTAAAATTGTATCAAAACATTTCCTAGCATACCTCAGTTAAAATACTGAGTTATGCCTTCCATGGAATCAGTCTTAGTTTTCACCGTTCTATTATCTCAAAAAAATTAAGAGCTTCACTTGCAAACCAAATACACTAATGAAAATCCGAATGCTGTTGGTGATTGGTAACGATTTGAAGCGAAGTAACCATTTTAAACTCACGGTCCTGCCATCGAGACTTCGGTTTTCGTAGAGTTCCCAGAATCACTCTACCGATCGGCGGATCGATCCTACTTAAATAGTGAGACCTAATTTTGTTCTTACATAACTAATATTTTCTATGTCATTGCAATTGATTTATTAAAGACTCAAGTAAAAAATGACGACAAAACGGTTATAGTGGTCGCAGCTGGCGTTAACTCGACTAACAGTAATTACTACCAGCCCATTTTTTTTATTATTATTATTATGTTTTTATACTTGTTGCAATACGCTTCATTAACGGCAGGTAATTAGAGGCGGGACAAAACTGGTGGCAAGAAACGGAAAGAAATTGGGTCATGGTCTTTTAAAGGAATCATCCCAACATCTGCCTGGAGTGATTTGGGGAAACCGTAGAAATCCCACGTCTGATGGCCGGACCGGGATTCGAACCCGCCTCCTCCCGGATGCGACAACAGAGCGTTACCACTCACCCATTAACTTCACTTTTTCATTTCTAGTCGTATTTGGTCTACGATTACATCCATAAAATTATTTAAAAATCTACTTAAAGCAAAGTTAATAATCGTAAATGATAATATGTCGGTAGAAGTGAAATGTTTTGATGAGATTGTGTGTTTCCAAAAAAATCTCTGAAATCAGAAACGCAATTCAATTTTTTTTTCTGTCTCTCTTACTCATTCCCAACCCCTCTCCTTTTTTTCTATTTTTATCAGCTCTAAATTAAAACAATTAAAGGTGTGCCGGATGCTTTCTATTCTGTTATGCTCATAAAATTCATATATTACTAATGTGATAGATATAAAAATTTTATCTTGCACTGCAGTGGTATGAGATGGAGTCAGCTACTTCAATTGGAATTTACGCCTCTGCACCAAACAGCATGTGACGGAGGTGAAAGGTTGATTTTTAAATGCTATACTTCTATAGCCAACTTCTTCGTTCGGGTCATTATAGCTCCGTGATGACTCGCAGCGCCAGATACGGCGTTACCTTGTTTAAGTTCCGGTGGTTGAAGAACTTTATAGAACTGGGACATGGTTCGGTGGTGGTGCATTATTACTAATTACCAGATGGTGCACAAAATTCCTGGGTTAAATCCCAAATCTCTCAATAGCGCGTGTGGCGTGAATGCATACCACACTTTTGACCGTGACTCGGCCGCCGGATACGGACGTTAAGCTGGCGTACCGAGCGTGGTGGGTGAACTGTCAACGTTCTCGTCTCGCATTCGGGAGGACGCCGGTTCGAATCCCCGTCCGGGCATCCAGATTTCGGTTTTCCATGGTTTCACCAAATCACTCCAGGCGAATGGCGGGGTGCTTCCTGCAGAAAGGCCATGACCGAATTCCTTCGCGTTCCTTGTCCCCAGTCCCATCATGCCTCTAATGACCTTATCTGTCGACGAGGCGTAAAGCAATAAGAAAAAGAAAAAAAAAACTGTCGGCCACATAGATGTGTTTCGCAAGAGCAGGTCTCAATGGGCCGGCACCGTGTTTCACCCTGTCGCTTATTTCATCTCTTATTTTACTGTCGTCAGTCTCTCGATTGGTTTGATACAAACTTCCATCCCTTCTTATTTTGCACTAACCTCTTCATCTCAAAACATCCTTTTCAAAACACGTCCTCCCTTATCTGCTTCATACATAACCAATCCCGCATGTCTTAAAAATATCACCCACGATCCTGTTTCTTCTTTGTGTAAGATTCTTCCACAAACTTCTTTCGTCAGCCATCATTTCAAAAACATGTTCATTTCGTGGTTTAACTGTCCACCTAATTTTCAGCATTCTTCCAACAGCACCACATTTCAAATGATTCAATTTTCCTACTTTCCGGCATTCCTGAAGTCCATGCTTCGTTACCATAAAATGCTGTGCTCCAAACACAGAGTTTTAAAAAGTTCTTTTTGAGTCCTAGGTCAATATTTGAAACTACTTTTTCATAAATGTTCTTTTTACTAGTGCTATTCTGTTTTTAACACCATTCCTGCTTCAGCCACCAGTTGTAATTTTACTTCCCAAGTAACAGAATTTATTTACTTCTAGTTTTGCATCCGATCCCATTTTTATATTTAACCTTCTATTATTTCTTTTACACTTTTGTCTTGCTTTGATCTGTATTTATTACAGAATCCTCCGTCTTTATTTTGTCATTCAGTAACTCCTCCATATACTCAGTCCGTCCTGCTTTCAGGATAATGTGATCAGCAAATCCGATTATACTGGTTACTGGATTTGTCTTCGTGAACACTTAAGCCACATTAAAATTCCTCTTTTACATCTTTCATTGCGTCCTCTTTTGAAAGTTTGAATATTGCGAAGTCTTATAGGCATTCAATCAGAACATTGTAGGAGGAAAACTGAGGCATAAAATTGAAGTTCAGTGCGGCCAACGTCAGTGTCAAACAAGGAAACCAGTATGAAACGCTTTCCGTCTACTACGATATTTGAGAATTACACTCTAGATGCGGAGAGTAATAGAGCTGATTTATAAAATGTTGTAACAATTAGCAGTGTTATTGCTCAACGTGATAATTTCATTCCAACTAACTCTTAATCTTTACTTTAAGGCATACTTGAAAAAATGGGAAAACATTATAGAGAATTAGTTCATATCCATATTGAAATTTCTTATTTTACCACATTTTAATGAGACTGCAAATTTCTGTAGTTTTAGAAATTGATTTGAGGTCGTTGCTCAAGTAGAATGTGAAGTGAACCAATTTTTTTTTTAACATTTCTACGAAAAGATTTAAATGTTACCTGTTTGGTTAACCAAACCGATAAAAAAATGCTCGTCATATTTGGTATAATACAACTTCATTTAATATAACAATATCTCCAAGATAAGAGGGGCCTTATAGAGAGAGAGAGAGAGAAAATGAAATTTGAATTGCGTTTCTGATTTCAGAGATTGTTTTGAAACCCCCTCTCTCATCAGGTCAACTCACTTCTGCACATATATTTTTATTTACGAGTTTTTAACTTTGTTTTAAGTAAATTTTTTAAATAATTTTACGGATGTCATCATAGACCAAATACGAAAAATATTGAAAAAGTGAATCTAATGGCTGAGCGTTAACGCTATGGCTCCGCATTCGGGAGGGCGCGTGTTTGACTCCCAATCCGGCTATCCATATTTGGGTTTTCCTTCGTTTCTCCAAATCACTCCGGGTGAATGGCAGGATTATTTCTTCGAAAATCCAAGGTCCGAATTCCTTCCCGTTCCTTGTCCCCGGTGCGAACTCGTTGTAGTCCACTTCACGTCGTCAGACGATGCGATTTTGACGAGGTTGAAGCCTTAGAAGATTTTCCAGTGATGTCACATTGTGCAAAATAAGATTAAACACTGTGAGCTGTTAAAGCAGCTAGAATGTCGTCGCAGAAGACGAATTTCGGACGAGGAAACACTGAGCGGTGTAATGCTCTATGTAAACAACAAAATATCTGCTTTCGATCACAATTTCAATTTCACACACCACTTGTGGAGAGTAAGAAGGATACATTATAAAATTGTTTTAAAGTTTATTCCTTCATCTTTACTGGATTGCACAATATTTCTTTTTCTATCCAAAACTTCAAATAAAGCAAGAATCATTGTTTTAGCAAGTTCTTTTAGCATTGTTTATTTATTTATTTACCTTTGGACTAAATCTTATTGTAATTTGGTAACTGACAAAAATTTGCTCCGGATGAATTGAACGTAAGATTCGTATACAAGCGCTCTTCTTTTTTCTAAATGTATGTTGGTTAATATGACTACGGTGTATTAAATTTCGATCTTCTGAGATAGTGAAAACCAAATCTTTTGTGGTTAGATTAGGTAAATGAATACCAATCAATAATTTAGTTCCAGTGTGAAGCGTACTTTTTTCAGTGTTTCAAATAAACATAAAACAGATGGTCACTGACATTTCAAACATTTACAAGCTGATTTTTATGAAGAGTTTAAAAGTTTTACAAATTCCAGAGTTATGAAATTAATTCGGCTTTTAATTCAAGCTTTAACGATATATCACCATACACAGGAATCAGTATATCAAAATCTATAGATACAAAGATGTATTAATTGTATTACATTCAACAACTGCTAAGCAGACGTGTTTGAAATTGTAGCAAAACATTTCCCAGCATTCCTCAATTAAAAGACTGAGTTATGCTTTCCATGGAATCATTCTGTGTTTTTATGGTTCTATTATCATAAAAAAAAAATTCAGAGATCCACTTGCAAACCAAATACAGGAATGAAAATCCGAATGTAGTAGGTGATTCATAACTTTTTGCATCGAAATTAGATAGTAACAATTTTGAATTCACGGTACAGCTATCGAGACTTCGGTTTTCGTAGAGTTCCCAGAATGACTTTAGTGAACGTGGAATCGATCCTACTTAAATAGTGAGGCCTAATTTGTTCTTACACAGTTAATATTTCCCGTGTCATTACAAAAGATATATTAAAGACTCAACTAAAAGATAACGACAAAAAGGAATTTGGATTATTTGATCTATCCAGGCAACAAATCTTTTATTTTTACATCCCAATCAGTGAATCATGTGCTATTAGTCTCCTGACATACAGGAAACACGAGGGGAACGTAACACTTCATTAAACCACTCGTGCCCGAAGCCCGACTCGAACCGCGTACCTTTCTTCCGCGAGACTGGGCGCTTCCTAGCCACTAATCTTCCTGCTCGGCATCGGCCAACCTGAGCGATCCACAGCGTTAGAGATTTACCAGCTCATAACTACTCGTTCGACAACATTTTTCCGCGTTGCAGAACTGTCCTGTTACTCCCTTGAAGCATTAAATTCAATAAACAACACGTTAAAAAAATATGTTTGCTGTACATCATAAAACTAGGCGTTAGAATCAACTTGTTATATTTCACCCATTCACTATTGATGTTTAGTTGTTTTAATTTTTTTATCTTTTGCTCCGGATTATAGTTTATTTTTTTACTTCAGTGAGAATTTTTTACCGTCTACCTGCGGGAGGAGTAGGAGTAATATTAGCATTAGATCGGACTAAGAGGTTGGCCTACAAGAATAAGTTGATGCCACAAATAGAGTATAATACATGATATACATCATTAACTCCACTCGTGACCATCAATAGTCGCACAATATTGTTAATTACGGAAGCTTTCAGTCCATCATTTTTTGATATACCTTCCATCTTTACATCGGCAGTCGAATACAGAAGTTCAATGTGTAAAATTTTGTCATATTCACTAATGAAGTTGATTTTCAATCAAATACTGAAAAAGCTGGAATCTAACTTTATTTATAACTTTTAAAAAAGGTAGGAATGTTCAATGTTTTAAGGATCTTTTCTTGGTTGTAGTGAGAGAAAATCAGTTTTCTTTCGCTAAAATACATCCACAAACATTTTTTTTTTTTTTTTTTACGAACGCATATCTCACTGATTCCATCTGATGCTATCGGCAATATTTATTTAATAATTCTTTAAGTTCATTTTTTTACGTTCTGTGGGTTCAAAAACAGACTTATGAGTAGAACCGGATAACAGAACGTTAGGGCAAGTAGATTCGTTAAATTAATACTAAAGTAATTAATTTTGTAAATGTATTATGTGCCATGTAGCAGACAGCTGCATCCAATGGCTCTGTAACGTTTCCACAAATTTAAATCCACTACAAACATCATTTTTTGTATTAAATTTCTTGTTATTTTATGTTTTTGAAGACGAATGTAATACATAAATTGTTTCGTGTCCTACCTTTTGTTCAAAACTAACATTTTGTTTGAAAGCGGTGACTTTTTTACTAGTTATTGACACTAAATAACTCTCAAATGAATTAAAAAAGTACAAATCAACTAATTTAATGTCTGTGTAATACATTTGTTGCCTTACTGTAATCACTAATCATGTTTATGAAACGAATAAACTGAAATGTATTCCGTTTTTTGTGGGTCGAGTACGTGACAATTTTTCACAGTAACATGAGTGTACCACCTACCGGGTATAGTACTGTCTTTGCAGTTGTGTATAATGGGTTGAATAATTCCCAGGAGGAAATTTAGCGATGTGCGATTCAGGTCGTTCGGATTAATATGAGCATGGTAGTACAAGCGACAAGTTGTTTGAGCATAATAACGGTAATTTCTTCAAAATAGTTGAGTTACTGTCTGAATACGATCCCATTATGGAAGAGCACGTCCGTTGAGTGCTCTAAAAAGTAGAGATTATTGCCCAATATCTTGAAAAATATACATACCGGGATAGTAGATCTGCTGCATCAAAGTGTAAAGTCTCATGTTATTAATGAAATAAAAAAATTCAAAATTTTTTCCAAAATTTTAAACTGTACTCCTGACTTTAGTAAGATACAGCAAATTACTCTTGTAATCAGATATGTTTCAACCAACAAATTTAATCCTGATGTTGAAATTAAAATTAATGAAAGATTTTAATGCTTCTTACCAGTCGAAAGATCCACAGAAAAACAAATGTCTGATATTATAGTTCTAGAACTTAATGACTTGGGTTTAATTTTGCAGGATATCAGAGGGCAGTGACTGACAACGGGTCCAATATGAGGGGCAGTAAAGCAGGAGTGCGATCTAGAATTAAACAATATAATTCGCGAGAATTCAATGTTCCGTGTGGTAGTCATTCTCTCAATCTTGTTATTAATGGCAAAAGCATCCTTGGAAGCCGCTAATTTCTTAAACATGGTCCAAAAAATATATATATTTGGCATCTACTTTTCGATGGGCAATACTTTTAAAGCATGTTCAGGGTTCAACTTTGAAAACATGCAGTGACAATAGATGGGAGAGTAGGAAAGAGAAATTAAACCCTTTAAAATTTAATTTGGAAGATGTATACGACGCCCTGCTAAGCATTTACGAAAACCAAGAAATTGATAATTTAATGATTTAGCCATTTTGGTAATTGAGTATGAAATTGCTGATGAAGTAAATTTAAAGATGTAGTAAAAAATTCGCAAACTGAAAGTAAGTAAAAAAGTGTTTTGTAATTTTAGCATATTTGAAGTAATCTCGTTTTATTTTCCAAATAATCTCATTTAGATTGTTTTTGTGATAATATTCATCTGTAACAGTATTTAAAAATGTATAAAATATGGTTAATTTGTGGCTGTGTACAGATATTTCATAAATAATTTCTCTATTTTGTGCCACAAGATCAAAATTCAATAAGTTTATTTATGAATATATGATTTTATTAAAATTAAAATAAAATATTTTATTCGATTAAAAATTAATTTTTTTTTTTTTTTAAAAAAAACATATAATTCTACATAATCTTAAGGGGCGGCAATTTGTCTATTTGTCCGGGGCGGCAAAACCGCTAGAGCGGGCCCTGCCATACCTCCCATGGACTCCACCTGAATGTTCGGGGCAAGCGGAAGCTCAAACAACTGATTGCCAGTAGCATCAGGAGAAGCCTGTAGGATGTGCACCCCATACCGGTAGTAATTGGTGGTAGAACTGTCTTTTTAGGCCAAAAGTCAATAGTAGGAAAAATTATTTAAAGAATTTATGCGAAGGCATTACAGTTAAAAGTAAAGAATATCAGTTTCAAATGGCGTTGTTTCATCGGAACGCTATAGGTATCTCAAACATACTTAATGAGATGATATTTTCTATAGAAGAAACACAAACATCATTGAACTTTAATATAAATATTTTATGTCTGACAGTGCACCATTTGAAAAATTCTGAAATATATCTCCAGCCTTTTAACAGATTATGTTAGCTTAATGTTATCGTAGGCCAGATATGTGAATGGATGCTGCAACAATATATGTAAGAGAAAATACTGAGACAAAATCATTAAATTTAATTAACTACTGTATAATGAAAGACTTCATAGTGCTGATAGTGTATAGAGCTCCCACTGGAAACTTGTCAGTTGCCCTAACAGTCCTGGCACTGCGGCTTTTTCACGGTATCTAGCCTAGCAAGGACAACACTTGCCTATTTCTGACGACCCTTCTTTTTATGCTTTTAGGGAGGACGACACTTTGCTTTGCTGTTATGTCGTACGCTAGCAGCGTTAGCCTCTTCTTTCTACGACGTTTTCGCAGAATCGCTGTTGCGGGCCTTATATAGGAAGGTCAGATCGCCGTTGCGGGCTTTATTGAGTCGTTTTTTTTATTTATTTTTTTTTTTTTTATTTTTATTTATTTATTTATTTATGTATTTTTTTGTCTCTGGCTCAACGGCGTGTTTGTGAAAGTCCCGCTACCTGAGTAGCTCTACCTTACGTGTCACAGTGTTTGGGATGGGTTGGTTTTGGGGACTCTTTTTATTACTCTTTGAGGGGAAAACATGACTGTGGTTCGTCAAAGACAACCTTATGTGAAAAAGCCCTACAATTTTCTTATGGTCATATCAGTTCTACTCTGGCTGATATATGATGCTTAGTAGCACTTTATAAGTGTGCCAATGCCTTAGTACGGTTGTACCGAGGGTATGGAGCCTTTCGTCTATTCCTCTGAATTTTTCTACTCTTTCGTAGAATCTTTCCGTTTGTTTGTAGATTTCTATATAGACCGGACTTATATTCGCCTGTTCGTTGATTAGGTCCGTCGGTGCATACCTTGGAGCCCGCAGTATTATCCGTAGGCACCGGTTCTGCAGTTTCTGTAGGTGGTCAATATTGGTCTTGGATGCTATATCCCACACCTGGCATCCATCTAGGATAAATGGGAGGATTATTGTTTTGTAGATGCGAAGTTATGTTTTTTGGGCAAGTTCCGAACTATAGAATATTGGAAATAATTTGGATAGTATGGCGTGTCCTTGTCTTCTCCTGTCCAGTATGTGTTTTCGGAAAAGCAGCTTCTTGTCCATCGTGAATCCAACGTACTTCGTGTCTTCCGACCATTCTACTTCCTGGCCCACGATTGTCAGTTTCCTGTCTAATTCTGGTCTTCTCCGGGTGAAATATATGGCTGCACATTTTATCGCGTTTATCTTTACCTTGTTCATTCAGCACCATTTTTCTAAGTTGTCTAGCCCGCGTTGTAGGTGGTTGATGTTATGTTCATGGTTCCTGCCAGATGCGTAGATTGTTGTGTCCTCTGCCAATTGCGCTATATTGACATGTGGCGGTGTAGGTATGTCGTTGACGACTGTTTTGAAGAGTCCTGGTGCCAAGACAGAGCCCTGCGGAACTCCGGTCGGGATGGGGTAGGTTGATGAGTATTGGCCCTCAACTGATACAAAGAACCTTCTTTTCTGCAGGTAGCTCCCGATCAACTGAATGTAGCAGTGCCGGACGGACGTCTGTGTCGTAGTTTGGTGATGAGGTTGGCATGCCATACCTTATCATATGACTTCTCTATGTCTAAAAACACAGCCGCCGTTGAACTTTTGGAGTTAAATCCGCGGGAAACATCTTCAGACAATCGGAGGAGTTGGCTTGTGCTTCCTATACTACTCTGGAAGCCAAACTGATCTTAGCGGATTGTCCTTTCCGCGTGGAGGGTGTTATTTATCCGTTTGAGCAGTGCTATCTCCAGTAGCTTGGAGGCGGAGGGGAGTAGGCTGATGGGCCTGTAATTTGATGGAAGTCGCTGGTCTTTCCCTAGCTTGGGAATGGTCGTGAACTTGGTGACTTTCTATTTATCTGGAAAGTATCTTTTGAGAAGGCAGGCTTTGCATATTCTGGTGAGGAGCACGATCCATTTCCTCGGCAAGTTTTTCAGATGCGAGTTTGAGATCTTGTCAGCACCTGGGGCTTTGTTATTAGCCAGTTTCTTAATGATGTTACGGATTTCGCGTGGTGTCGTCAACTCTGGTTTATCCTCCGGTTGTGCTTCCATGATGTTCCGAGCCGTGTTTTCGATGTCCTCGACTACGCGTGCTTCAGCTGCCTTCAGGTCGTACGCAACCTCCCTGTATTGTCTGGCAAAGTACTCCGCCAGCACCTCTGCCTTGACTACTGGGAGAAAGCACGGTCCTGTTGGCCCGGTGATTGCGGAGTTTGGGTCCCTTGGGGCTTTGACGGCGCGCACAAGTTGCCAGGCGTCTCTGTTGTTTAACATCAAATTTTGCAGTTTGTTCTCTCATCTTTCTGATTTGAGATCTGACAATCGGCCCCTCTGCTCTGAGGTGAACTGTTTGTATCGTCTTTTGTCATGGGGATCTCTGAACTGCTGCCATAGTTTTCTTGCTGTGTTCTTGAGGTATCTTATGATCTCAATTTCTGGTGGTATCTCGATGGTGTAGGGTGGGTAGATGGTTGTGGTTGATGCTCTCCTGTCGGCTTCCAGCACCACCTGATTGAAATGTGTAATTGCCTCCTCAATGATATCGTTTGTTGTTAGTTTTACTGTGGTTGTGGCTTGGTTGTGAACTGTTCTGCGGAATTGGTTCCAATCCACTTCTTTGGATCGTTTTTCACTCGTGTCTGGTAGTACCCAGTTCTTTATCTGGAGTAACACCAGTTGGTGGTCAGATGATAAGTCGTTGGCGACTTCAAATTTGATCCGACGTGGTATTTCCTTCACGACGGCCACGTCAAGGACATCCGGTTGGTGTTGACGGTTGTGTGGGATATGCGTTGGTGTTTTGAGGCCTAGCACTTGGATGTTGCACCTCTCTTCTAACGTTATTAGGCGTTCCCCTTTGTTGTTGTTGACCCTTGAGTTCCAAGCGTTGTGCTTTGAGTTCAAGTGGCCGCCAATTATCACCATTCTGCCTGTTCCTAGTAGTGCATCTAGGTCCTGTTCGTGTAATGTCCGGTTTGGTGCGAGGTACGCCGACGCCAATATTATGTGTCCATCCGCAGAGTGAATTTTAATCGCTGTGGCTTCTATGTCGATCAGTTGCGGTGATTGGATGTATTCGTGAGCCAGCTTTTTGTTTATGATTATAGCTGTACCTCCTCCCCGTTGTCCCTGCCTGTCATTCCAGTAAATTGTTTGGCCTGAGATTTTGAGATTGTCAGCTGGTTTTAGGTAAGTCTCTGTCAGGAGTACTGTATCCAGTTCGAGCCGTTGGATGAAATCCTGGGGCTCTATTTTTTTGTTTCGTACATTGTTCGCTTTCCAAAATGCAATTTTTGGGTCATTGTGATTCCCTATTAGTCTCGCCATAGCAGGGACGTGACTCCTTTCATCAGTGCAAAGAATTTGCCGGTGTCGTCCTTGGCCGGTCTAATGTTTTGATCATTTTCCTCATAAATGATTTGCCACTGAATAGGCTTTCTGTTTCACGGGTATTTTCTTCGTGTCTACCGTGGCTCCTTTCTTCATGTCTTCAGGGGCTCCTGTGCTTTTTTGGTTCCTTGGTTTCATTTTCCGGGTTAGCATTGATTTGGGTTTTTTCCCTTTGTTTTTTTTTCCGGCGGTGGTGTTCGCTTAGGTTTTCTCTTGATTGGTAGGCTTCTGTTTGGTGGTGTTCTGGTTGGTGGTGTTCTGGTTGGCGGTCTTCAGGCTGGCGGTCTTGGTATGATGTTGGTTGTTCCTGGGCTCCTGACCCTTTGGAGGTTGTTTTTTCCCTGAATCTTTGGGTTGTCTTGTTGATTGAGATGGCTGGTCTTTGGTGGTTTGGTAGGTTGCTGCGCTACTTGGAAGGTGCGACAGCCGGGCTATGAGGCAGGATGGTCATCTGCGCAGTTTGTACATTTTGCCTTTTCAGTTGCTGGTAGCTTGCACTCTTTACTATCGTGCAGCCCTGCGCATTTAACACAACGATTAGGCAAGTGGCAGAAATTCTTAGTATGTCCCAGCCTTTGGCATCTGACACAATGTGGCGGGCCTTTCCGTTGTTTGTACCGTTCAACGGTGATTCTGATGTGGAATATGTACCGCTCATTAAATATTTGGTCTGAGTCTGAGCCTGGGATCAGTGACACCGAGAAAGTTGACATTGGAATTAGCTCTAGTGTTTCTGTATCCCTTTTCATGAGGTGGTATATATTTTGGACTTTTTAGCCTTTTGCTAATAGTTCAGATTTTATTTCTTCTTCTGTTATGGATGTTGTTAGGCTTTTAATGACCACTTGCAATGGTCTCTGGTCTGGCATTTGGTGACTGTAATATGGAACATTTTTCTTCTTGAAGAAGTTTGTCAGTAGTTCGTACTCTGTTTTGTTTTCCGTTAGGAATTTGGATATACCTTCTTTTTGGTTGTTGGATATTTTTAGTCCACCAGTCATTTGCCTTGTCAGTGTGAAGTCTTTTGGCGTTGTCACTATTATAGGAGGCATACGTTCCTTCGCTGGTGGTGCAGGAACTTCGGTAGTTGGTGTCCTTTCTCCGCGTTTGTTGATCCTTCTGCTTCTTCTGCCTCTAAAGCTAGGGCATTGAACCGGATTTTGGTCGGTATGCTTCCATTGTTTTCGCGTGTTTGGTTGAAGATTTTGGGTTTTCATCTTTGCTTCTCCGCCTTTTGTTGTTTTGCAAAGGTGGGAAGTCCTCCTGGTCCTTGGATTTCCTTCCTTGTGAGGCGTAATCCATTTGTTCAGCTCCGTCGTGGTGACTTCCTGTTGTCTCGTCGTCACTTTGCTCGTTGTAGTTTTCAGCTTCACTGCTTTATGCGTCCCTAGGCTGGCTTGGAGAGCGTGGGCTGTCAGTATCTGCATGCTGGTTGCTGCCTATTTCCTCCAGTTCTTTGTCACGGTTTCTTCCTTTGCGGTGGCCCATGTTTCTTCTTCCCAATGGGGAGCCTTGCTCTCGCCTTTCGTTATCACCGTTAGATTTCCGGCGAAAAGCAACCCTACTTCGTTCACTCGGGGGTCCCACTCCAGCGGGAGTGGGCCGTGGTGTGGTAATACCCTAACACTCGGAGGGATAATAATTCAGACGGCTGCTGCCGTTGATATCGCAGGGCAACAGCCGCCATGCCCCTAGCACTTCCCACTTGGGAGCGACCGCTCGGAACGGTCCGTTCGCTGCTTGTTCTTAGCAGTGACTGGGCCGGCGCACAGCGCGCAGACAAGGTATAGCTGGTGCAGTGCATCTGCGCCTTAGCGGCGCTACTTGGAGTTGAGCGGATGATGTGCGCGACGCTCACACACGACCTCACTCGGTGCGCTCTCTCACTCTATTGTGTCGTCCGCCAGTGTTCTGCTGTCCTCGCCGGTGCGGGCCGTAATTAAGCCGTCCACGTCACTGAGATGGTGGTCCGTGGCCTGCTGCCTGGCCAATGAGTGCGTCTGGAGGAGGTGTGAGTGTCGGGCCTCTGCGTCTAGTCTGTGGTCGATGAGATAGCTCGGGTGCCGCACTTCATTATATTTATGCCCGCGGCCGTCTGCTGTCTGTCAGTGGAGGTGGCCATAGTTCTCGTTGTTGTCCCAACTAATATGGAGCTCTCTATAGTGGCAGCTGGACAGAGGCACAACCTTCTCTGCGGATTCTTGCCTCGGCTTATTTCCATGTCTGAAATAGACCACTCTGAATATGTTGGCCAGTCGAATTTCGATCGCTGTCTTGATAACAGATTCCCAAAAGTGTGAAGTTCTAGCCAGTAGCCTGACGTTTTAGGACTCTAATCTGTGGCCATGGTCGTACACGTGCTTGGAGATCACTGATTTGCTGTATTGTCCTAGGCGGAGATGTCATTTATGTTCTTCACGCCGGTTTTCTATAGTGTGGATAGTTTGACTGATGTCGGTCTTTCAACACACCCACGGGATACTATAAGTCCCTTGAACTCTTAGGCCAAGATCATCCTTCATTGAACTGAGGTACTCCCGTATTTTGGCTGGTGGTTGGTAGAAACATTTTAATCAATGCCGTGGAAGGATTCTGCCAATTTTCCCCGAGGTTTTTCCGGCGAATGGTAGAAAGCGTTAATTCCTGTTGGACTGGAATTTTCCCCAGCTTACATTCAATTGCACTTTAGATATATACCCCATCCGAAGTGGAATGATAGCATGGTGTGGTCTGGATGGCGGGGGAGGGCTTCGGCTCAGGTAACGCACAACACGTCAACCCGATCGGTGGACTAAACATCTGTACTCGTGTACCCGACCCGCTTTAAGACTGTTCTCAGGAGAATCAGTTCTTGTGGCAGGAATCGCTCTGTGTACAAGAATACTTGAAACAGTGATACGCTGCCCGGGATGGTGGACACATGTTGGGATTAATAGACCAATTTATCTTATGATCCATTAGGCTACGTTACTTGTAGAGTGGTGTGCTGATATCCTAGCATGTTTTATTTTATTTTCCTCCATTCACTGTATCGATGTGAATTGGCTACTGTTGTCCAGTAAGATAATTTTAGGTATCACATCGTAACTTTTATTCACGTCTTCTTCAACTCTTCATTTCACTAAGCTTGCTATACTCTGCGGATTAGTTTCTTCTTGCCGTTCAATATAATTATATACAATTGCTACTTCCGTTTCCACACTTGTTTTGAAATCCGCTTTCAGCATCTGCATTAAGTACCCTATCTTCTTGTTATTTACATCCTGTGCCTGTTGAATAAGTCCATCCATTTTTTACATCATATCTTACCTCATCGTTCGCAATTCTTCACTCATGTTCCCTAATATCTCTTCTGCTTTCCGTTCATTCGATTCAGTAATTTTTCTTTTCCTTTTTTTTTTCCGATTTCTTTCACTTTTTGTTCATTGGATTTTGCTATTTATTTTCCCGTATCTCTATTAAGGCAATTAACATTGCAAATTCACTCCTTCCTGATTTTCAGCTTCAATTTGTTCACTACCTATAGACGCTGTAACTGATACTTTCAACATGCTTCCAACTCAACTTCCCCTCATATTTTCATCGAAGCTCACAGTACCGGACCTTTCATTATTGGAATCGGAATTATTAATTTCTTTCCCACCAGAATTCAATTCAGCATTCATCCTAACTGTTTCTCTAAACCCATGCTTCCATTATGATGACAAATAAAAAAATGACAATGTATTACTCAACAGAAAAAAATATTCCGCCAAGCCACACGACAGTAAATCCCTCACAAAATCACTTTAAATTAACACTGTTAATGGCGCAGATATAACAGATAACGGGTTCATAAACCCCTCCAGACATTACTTAATATACCACAAATAAGCTGTAATGCTGCAACATGCATTTAAAAACATGTAAAACAGTTAAAATATGGCCGAGCTGAAAGATTACAAAATGACAAACAAGCATACATGCACAAATTACTTTACATTGCTTAAATCCTCCCTTTTGATTGATATCAATCGCTTTGATTTTCTCATCTAATGGTCTTCAAAGAATTTATGACTAGTCTACATAGCTTTTTCTTCTATTTACAAATATTTTTACGATCACTTTCATAAGTTTTTCAGGTTTTTAAATAAATAATAAAATAATTAGTCCAAGATACAGATTTAACTTTGTTTATTTCCAGAAGACATCAGCCTCCAAAGATACTGGTTGCACATATGAACACAAGCTCCAGCGATTACACTGAATGCTTCTTTCAAAGACAATATGCTGCATATACGCTACGGTACTGAACTACAAGACTTCTAGCATACGTGTAAACTATTCAAACTGTTCGCGTAAAACTGTTTCCAAAAATCGTCTCTGCAATTCCCTTACATAAGTTCCATAGAAAGTGCCAGAATGTTACAAAGGCTTCCGACAGATGTTTCTCGAGTTCTAACAATGCTTAATCAATTAGAAACATACTAAAAACAATCAAAATCGATTACAATCATTATGAAATGCACACAAATGAAAATTAGAGATATTTACATACAGAAATATCCATATAGATTTGTTTAAACTATCATAAATTGTCCTCTAAACATCGTAGCTCACTTCAATACTTGGAATTACAAATATTTAATCTACTTTTTGCGTAGTTTTGCCCTGAAACATATTAAATAGTATTTACATAATTTCTTTTCACAAAACAATGTCAATTTAAATCGATTTACAATAAAATGCAAGACAAACATACAAAATCATATTTACTCAACTCCTAGATTCCTACACATAATTTACAAAATATAGTATCATCTAAAGTCACGGTTTGCGGGCTATTATAACCCTTCCCCAGGATTCACTTGATTTTGCATAGTTAAAATTGATTGAATCCTCCATGAAGTTCAACAGGTATACAGCACACATTAGATCAATATAATCAGTTCACAATTAATCAACCATAATAACTTTAACAACTATACAATCCTTCTTTATGTACAATATATGTATATAGCACATATATACTTATTCAGGTCAAACTAAATTATTATCTAATTACTGATCCACTCATTTTATTAGTAACAGTTTTATAGAACAAATATTTAATTCCATCATTTTAAGCCTAAGCTACAAGTCATTCATTCAATATAAGCTACACACTTGCTGTATGCTTGTTAATGACAAGACTACATTTGAAATCTGATCATTTGTCATCACAGTGCAGCCAACCCCAAAAATAATTAAATCCCTAAAAATCAATATACAGAGCTATATAAAGTTGTTTTACACATCGCAATCATTACATTTACGTTTAAAATTTTAACTGGAGCATACAAACAAACTATCTGTATACATTTATTGACACAATCTTATATAAAAAACCATCTGTTTACATGTAGTGACCCATCCCCAAAACATTTGTTCCTATTTCTCATAAAAAAATAACATACGGCAGGGTACCCCTCTCCAAGACATTGGTAAAGGTCCCTACATCTTACTCTAAAAGGGGCTTTCAGGATTTCCCTGAAAACCCAAAAGTATAAATCACTTTTTTCGAAGCATCGGTTTTCTTATAATTGTGACTGAACATCTGATACTATCCTTCTATATACACAAAGCTTTATTATTCATACCAAGACACATAAACTTATTTTTATCTGCCACTACCACTTCACTATTACCTCCTACATCAAAGAGTGTACCAAACATTGTGTCAGCTAAGTCACATTCTGTACGTTTTTCCAAGTCAGAAAGTGGTTCAGGGAATTTCTTACTCCCACCCATTTCTTCAATACCGTCACCTACACCATATAAAGAAGTAAACAAAGTATCAGCTAAGTCATATTCAGAACATTTTTCCTACTTCAGAATTGATACATAAGCTTTTTACTCTATCTTTCTCTTTTCAGTAGACATAACTCACAACTCTCCTCCTAATCCGCATCTTCTATCGACACCACTGTATCACCCTCGTCTTCAAGATATTTGATAAACTCCTCAATTTTAGCACTTTTACGAACTTCCTCATCACCTAAGCATAGTCCTAACTTTGCCATAGAGGAACATACCAGTTTCAGCCAGCCATACTGTTCTATGTACTACAAATTCTGCATTCTTTTTGGTAATTAAACTGTGACCATTGCAAAAATCTTTTACATAAAATTTATTACCTTCACATACTGAAACGAGTGACAAGGTACTCTGATGATCCCCTTTCTGCTCTACCAAATCAACCCTTACATCGACAACATTATTAAATACATCAACCATTACTGTACCCCTGTCACGAAATTCATTTGCTCCGTTACATTGTCAATGACAATAGGACTATTTTACACATTACATTCATTAACATTCTCATAACATCCTGGAATTAGAACCTTGTTATATTCTAGATATGTTACTACAGATACACTACTGTCAGAAACTTTTCCATTCAATTTTTACTTTAATTTTTCTCTATCCCAATGTCCCACAATAAACCCTTTCACACGATTTTCACTATATGATTTATAGTATCCAGCTAATTTAACCTCCAATTCCGCTGATTGTTTAGCATTTTTGTAATTTAGTTAGATTTCCGACTAAAAATCTCTTACCCAAAGCCTTGATAGTTGACATAGTAATTATTATTAGATTTTTCGTTAGTAGGTGAATTTTCCTTCATATTTTTTAAACTTCAACTGATATTGTAGGATAAAGATGACTCTAAAATTCCGACATGATTTACATAAATAACTACAATCTTTAAAACGTATAAACTATTAAGCATGAAACGAATAATGACAAAGAAAATTCTTTTATCAAATACAGTTTCCTGATAGAACTTATCCCCTGTTCAACACCACACTTTTTTCACTGATTCTAAACACTTAATCACAAATCTTTACACACAAAACACTACACTGGGATTCTACGATATCCGGGGCACTGATATTTTACGCATTTAATGGTTGATTCTTATAGATCTCGACGAGACAAATCGAAAAGGAAGAATAAATGTTTTTGGTATCTCGCTTAGTTTCCGAGATATCAGATGTTTAAAAAACGAAAATATATACCTCACTACTGATTATTATCTAAGAAATATGTATTGTTACCTGTTTAAAATTAAAGCAGATCATTGTTCCATAAGAAAAGGACTTCGTGTATATCTTCCGTGTACAAACCCAGAAAAGAAACAGAAAATAGTCAGTAATAAGTTATGCTCAGCGCTGCCATTATGTACGTTGGTTTACTATAAGCTTCCAGCGGTTTTGTACCACAGATATAGCTGTGCTACCTACGATATCATTAATTTTGCACATCTGGCATGACTGCAAACTTGTTAGAACATTAACATATCAAATAAAAAAATGATGTATTTACTATTTCTCAAGGAAATATATCATGATCGTCCATCTTCTAGTTATTACATACAAAATGGACGAGTACGAAAAGGTCGCCTCAAGCACCGACAAACTCTTCCTGTTACATCTGCGAGGCCCGTGCGTAAGGCGGTTGAGGTTAGGTTGGAATGCGACGTGGACCAGAAGGAAAATGTCACCTATTCATGTCTATGAGGACTGTGCGTAAGGCGGTTATGGTTAGGTTGGAATGCGACCTGAACCAGAAGGAGAATTCCTACTCACATCTGTGAGGTTCGTGCGTCAGACAGTGATGTTAGGTTGGAATACAGCCTGAACCAAAAAGAAAATGTCTATTCACATCTGTGAGGTTCGTGCATAAGGCTGTTGAGGCTAGGTTGGAATACATCATGGATCAGAAAGAAAATGTCGTCTATTAATATCTGTGATATCGGTGCGTAAGGCGGTGGAGTTAAGGTTGGAATGCGACGTGGACCAGAAGGAAAATGTCACCTATTCATATCTATGAGGACTGTGCGTAAGGCGGTTATGGTTAGGTTGCAATGCGACCTGGACCAGAAGGAGAATTCCTATTCACATCTGTGAGGTTGGTGCGTCAGGCAGTTGAGGATAGGTTGGAATGCAGCCTGGACCAGAAGGACAATGTCGTTTATTCACATCTTTGAGATTAGTGCATAATGCAATTGAGGTTAGGTTGGAATGTGGCCTCATGGAGGAAGGAAGTATATGGAGGAGAAATGACGTTTAATCTGTAACGCCGCCTCTAAGCTCTCGGCTGATACTGCGCATGCGTGGTGGCGGCAGCGGCAATATTGCGAATACATATAAATGCAAAGTTCACATTGTGTTTGATGCTGTGATTATTTCATTTTCTAATGTGTATAAGTGTTTTTATAATGCTATCTTGTATTGCATAAGGGACAAAGAATTTATCTATTATTGTTAGTAATTTCATGAGAACCATGTTAGTAACAAAACGTGCATCGCGATAGAAACTACTTCCAGCTATTCTCAATTAAGCTTACGATGTATGGTAACAAGATAACTATTTTTATTCCGGTCTAGGCCGCATTTCAACCTAACCACAAGTGGTAGTAATAAAACTGAAATATCCATTCTGCATGTCCACCATGTAATTCATTGTGACTTTGGCAGTATTAATTTTTGGACCAGGCCACGTCCCAACCCAATCCCCTCAATTTTGATACAGTATATCCCGCAAAATAAGCAAGATATCGAAAAAATTTATTCTTTATTTTCGACTTTTTTTTCGTCATGTTACCTAAGAATTCTTCATCAAATTTGACTTTTGCGAAATGTTTCTTCTGCATTGAAACACTAGACATCTCACTTTTGAGACATTATTTCTCGAGAACTAGGTGAGATATCGAAAAAAATTATTCTTTATTTTTTATTTGTCTCTTCGACTTACATAATGATCCATCAGCAGATTGCGGCGTTACGTTTATCCTAGAGTTCCCTTGAGGTTTTTGTACATATACCCCGTGTCTGTATGGATGCATCCTAGCCCCCCCACTCCTCCTCCGACCGGATCACTTCAATGCGTGGTGAAGGCCTCTTGCGTCTCGTGCATAAGGCTGTTGAGGTTAGGTAGGAATGCGGCCTGGACCAGAAGGAAAATGTCGTTTATTCACGTCTTTGAGGTTCGTGCATAAGGTGTTTGAAGTTAGGTTGGAATGTGGCCTGGACCAGGAGGAAAATGTCTATTCACATCTGTGAGGTTCGTGCGTCAGGCAGTTGAGGTTAGGTTGGAATGCGGCCTGGTACAGAAGGAATATGTCTTTTTTTTCACATGTTTGAGGTTCGTGCGTAAGGTGGTTGAGGTTAGGTGGAATGCGGCTAGGACCAGAAGGAAAATATCACCTATTCATTTGTGTGAGGTCCGTGCGTTAGGCGGTTGCTGTTAGGTTGCAATGCAGCCTGCACCAGAAGGAAAATGTCGCCAAAGGCACAACTAATTTCCGAGATATCGCTCTGGGGTATGCTACGAAAACTGCAACTTCATAATTTCTTTGTAGGAATATTGCATATATCGGAAAATCCACAAAAAGTCATTTTTAGTTTATAACTAAGTAGATGATTTCGCTGCAGAAAATGTAAATATTTTCTACACCCAGAACGCACCACGAGGAGGTATCACTTATTGCGTTCCATACACACGTAAATGTGTAATATTTATTTTTCTTAGATAAATTATTAATGTTTGATAAAATAAATTATAGATTTAATCATTTTTTACGTGTGCAGAAATAACATTTTAAAATTGCAAAAGAAGTTATTTGGATGTTCATCGCTGTCAGATAGAGCTCCTGATATTAATGTGTCTATGTCTTCACTGTCATTTTGTTCCAAACTGTCATCCAAACGTGATCTTTTTGGCGGCTAAAGTAGGAATTCAATTTCCGGGATTAATGTAGGTGGATCAATTTCTTTTAATGATAAGCCTTCTTTCATTTCGCCATCCGTGAAGCCTGGGAACACTCTTTTAATATTTAGGAGAAATTTGCATGATTATTGAACCTTTGTTGTTATACTTATTCAGTACCTTTTTTCGATACCAGTACAGTGTTATGTATTGGTGGAGAAGTTTTGCAGATCGTCGACATTTGATATTTATTTTAGTAATTTATTCTGAATTTCTAAATCGTTTATGGTGTTCGTTTTGTCAGTTTGGTTAACAAATTCTCCTATACTATGATTTGCTTGCAAATATAGGCTACAGTTTTGGTAGAGAACATTTTCTCAAAACAAATGCATTGTTTTGCATTGTCTGTGCATTTCTTTGACGTATCATGGTGAATGTACCGGTACACATATCACCTCAACTCCTTTTTACTTTTCGAATTAACTTTGAAGAAATAGCCTGACTTGGTTTGTTTGCAATATAATCCTAACACAGTTATTGTCATGTGTTCCGTAAGACGGCCACGATTGTATTTTCTTTTTGTCAGAAATGTCTCGTCTATCTCGACCGTCTTACCTACACCGCCTAGTACAGTGTCGGTATGGGAAGATATGATTTCAGTTACTTCCCGACTAACTATATGATAGTCAACAAACGTACCCCAACTGATTTTCTTTCCATTATTTGAATAACGCCAATATTTTAGGTTCTCCAATACATCATTAATTTTCATGTCTATCGTGAAACTAATAACTATTGCAACAGTCTCCCTAAAGAAATTCTACAGCAACATGCACCAAAGAACGTACACTGGCATGGATTTATGGTACTGTTGCATCAATTTTGTCCTTTTTGTTGCGCATCTCCATACCCATCCCAACTTTTTTTGAGAGGAATTTTCAACTACGATTGGTAGGCCATGTACCTCGCTTGCAATAAATTTGCTAAACGAGGTGTATATATTGAAATTGTATAATAGTAGATGTAGCAGTGGATGTTTTTCACACATTTCGGAATAAGAAACACCGCGAACAAACGCTATGAATTTTACTATATTGACAAGAATGTTGTTATGGTGACAGTCGGTAACTGAAGTAGTTACTTCTTGATAAGGGCACTATAAATTTGTATTTATAGATAAGCGTCTAAATGCTATTAATGGCGACCTTAATTTTGATTCTTTGCTCATTATGGTAAAAATACGTCAAACTAGAAACTGTATTTTTTTCAATTTCCAATAGGTTGGCAGACATGCGCAATGACGTATATCATTAGCATCGTATGTGTTACAGTAATCTATTGTACAATAAGGCAAGGCTGAGCGTAATTTACTACTGAACGTTTTTTGTGTCATTTCTGGGTTTTTACACGGTAGATATACACGAAATCCCTTTTTTTATGAAACAATGATCTCTGGTGTATATTTGCGTTAATTTTAACAGGTAACAATAGATATTTCTTACATAATAAGTAGTAGTGAAGTGTATATTTTCCTTTCATTAAGATGTGATATCTCGGAAACTAAGCGTGATACCAAAAAAATGTATTCTTCATTTTCGATTTGTCTCGTCGAGATCTATCAGAATCAGCCATCAAATCATTAATATTTAAGTTCCTCGGATATCGTAGTATTGCCCACTACACTGTCGAAACATGTACTCACGCAGGAGTAGAATTGCATCCCGGGCCGAAACTTTTTTCCGCTTGCTGTCGAAAGGCATGGTCGACTACCGCTATCGTCGTACCTCCAGACGAAGTCAATATTTAAGTAGTTGCCGATTATATCACTCCTCAGAATTTTCGAAACATCGTCGAGTTTGTGTCAGTAGCTCACTGTCGCTGCCAGATTTACAACTCTAAAGATTTGATTTGCGTATTGAAAATCAGCTGCAGAATCTTTCGGAAAATTGAGATTTTTTATCTCACAGATGTCTCATAATTCCATATTCTGTCACAGTCGCCATATTTGTTTCTCGGGTATTTATATAAATTATAAAATAAATTGTCCAAGATGCAGATTTAACTATTTCGAGAAGACATCAGACACCAAACATGAATACATTCAATCTAGCGATTGTATACAACACATCTTCCACAGACATCACAGTTCTTGGCCATCGTAAAATTTATTCGGTGAAAACTTTGCCGAAAAACTAACTGTTTATCTGTCTCGGATGTTTGTTTTATATAAACCCTATCGAAATTTCTAGAACACTTCAAAAGCTTCCACCAGATATTTCTCGAACATTAACAATACTTAAACAATTGAAATATATTAAAAACATTCAGAATTAATACATAATCCTTTACCATCGTTACAAAATGGTCAGAAACGGAAATTACAGATTCTTAAACACAAAATTATTCACAGTAATCATTTTAAACTGCAGCAAATTGTCCTTTATATATCACAAATTGCATTAATACTTGGAAAGTCGAACATTTAAGCAATTCTCTTGCACAATTCTGTTCTTAAACATATTAAATGACCTTTAAATAACTTCTTTTCATAAAAAAAAGTCTATAACATTGATTTACAGGAAATTGCAAAACAAACTTACCAGATTATATTCAACCAAACTATAGCTTACTACAAATGATTCATAAAATACAATTACATTTAATTTTAGGTTTGAGGGCTGTTACCACATGTAAATACAAGCTTCAGCAATTACACTCAATTCTACTTTCAAAGACAATACTGCCATACCCACTCACAATACTGAACTAAAAACTCCTTGCATACCTATAAACTGTTTCCAAAATTCGTCTCTGCCGCTCACTTTTATAAGTTCCAAAGAAAGTTTCAGAATATTAGAAAGGCTTCCGACAGATGTTTCTTGAACTCTAACAATACTTAAACAGTTAAAAACATATTAAAATAATCAAAATCAGTTACAATCATTACGAAATGAAAATTAGAGATATTTACACAAAGAATTATTCACATAGATCAGTTGAAGCTGTCATAAATTTGTCTCTAAACATCGTAGCTCACCTTAATATTTGGAATTACAAATATTTAATCAATCTTTCTTGTATAGTTCCGTCTTTAAATATATTAAATAGTATTTAAATAATTTCTTTTCATAAAACAAACTCAGTTTATACTGAGTTACAATAAATTGGAAGACAAACATACAAAATCGTATTTGCTCAACCTCTAGCTAGCTACAAAATAATTTTTAAAATATTATTCCCTCTATAGTCAGGGTTTGAGGGTTGTTACAACTTTTTTGACAATGATTTTAAAACCTTTATTATACACTATTTTATTTTTAATTTTTTTGTACTTTTTTCTCCATTTAAACACTTTCTTTTATTTAATTGTTCACTGTTTCTAATTTACTGTTACAAAACTTTCCGAGCAAACAGTTATATAGTTAATAACTCTGTTCTAATTATTCCGATAGATACTTCAAATCGCCCCTGAAATGTATTGTTCATGTACTTGCCCAAGGCAGTGACGAACTTCTTCCCGCTATAGGTCCTGGAAAATAGGTATCGACGTCTCCCGAAGTCCACCGACTCTAGTTATGATCGGTGACTCCAAGATTCGACAGCAATTGTGTTAATTACACTGCCGATTCCTGGCTTATGGGTCACCAATTCGCTAGATCATTTTCGTCAATTGTTAATAAATCCCGGTAAAGTCGCCAGTTTCTGAGGTTTTGCAATAATTAATTGAGTAGTGGTAGACCGTTGAGGCGTCAAAAATGTGGTCTCGCACGTTTTGTGCTACCGAAACTCTTCAAGATGCAATGTTGGTAATGGAAATTGTAATAACTTACTTGCTTAACAAAAACATGTAAATTATAGTTTAACAATACAGTAGAGTGCACTTTGGTATTTAATGGATTTAGAGTTATGTAGCAGAACAAGTGTATAGAGAGTAATGAAACGGCTCAGTACAGTAGTTCCTAGAGATTGAGACAACTTTCGGATCTTAATCTAAATTGTTTGTCTGTAGACTTGGGCAGTAGAGCAGGGAAAACGTTTAATCAATTTTCGATCTACTCATGTAGAGCAAACTTAGTGGTACTACTCCAGGCCAGTGGTATACTAGTGTAGTTAAAGCTACCAGGAATAAAGTAGGTGTCATGTGGGAAGCTTTTTACAGTCAGCTACAGCCATAACATCTTCCCCTGGAGCACGCCATCTAGAATTATGCCGAAATTCGTTGCCTGAAGGGCACTTAAGGAATATCAAGAAGCACCGGCTACGGGGTGTACAGGCCCGTAACTACCGCCGGGGCACGGCCCGGGGACCCCAAGCCCGAGAGTCCCCAAACTGGGAATTAAAAAATTATTGGTAGTCCTAGACAATCATAGCAATGTTTTCCCCTCAAAGAGCAAATAAAAAGACTTCCTAAACCAATCCATCCAATACAAGTGACACTTAGCAATAAAGCTACCAAACAGAGCATTTGTGACCGCGACACACACACACACACACAAAAGTGTTAGTTAAAATCAAATCTTACGTCCTATAAAATTCCCAGCACCTAGCTAAAAGTTAATAATAAAAATTAAAAAAATCATCAAAATGCAAGAGTAAATGTTTTTGCCTGTCCGTTCATATACTCCATACGCTTCGCATGCAAAAGCAGATCTAGAGCAGACAGCAGAATGTCGAGTCGAATGCGTCATGTCGCGCCAGGTACCTGCTGAGTGATGAGTTAAGTGCAGGCTGGGACGTGCAGTGAGCTAGTTCTATTCATGATGATTCATTTATTTGCTTACTGCTCATCAATATTGGACAGGCAGTGCAGTTGAGGGTCGTATAGCAGTGATAGTACGCGTGCATTTTAATACTCAGCCCTTCAACTCTTACGGAACGCCCGACAGAGCCCTCGCTGGGTGGTCCTATACTGTCGCCTAAGCTGTTTACCTGCGCTGAGAGGCCGCTGGCGGCTGATTCCTGCGCTGCTGAGTTCGGCACGCGGCCCGACGTGCTGTGTGCTGAAGATGTCTGGAGCTTTGTGTGTGACGGCCTTCGGATTTGAATTTGCGAAGATAAAAATATATTATTTCTTTTTTATTATTTCACTTAGTTTTAGAGGCGTATAAGTGTAATGTAATTATTACAGTGCAGTTACCCATGGTTAATATTTTTCGTGTGATAAGCCACGAAACATAGCACAACGCACAGTTGTACTGTACATTGCAAGTTCTGTATTTATACCTGGTTTCTGGACGCACTTACTGTTCCGAGTATCCAGCGCATCTATGCAATGGCGTATTAATTTTTGAATTTTCAATATGAATAATATTTCTAAAATGTTTCCCAATAAATCCTTCCACCTTGAAAAGCTAGTGAACAGATTCTGGCGTATTTGACTTCGTATATAAACAAAATCTATTTGTTTCTTCAGCAAGAGATTTCATAAGATCTTCTGTTAAAAATATCAGGAAAATTACAAAATTCTGGAATTTTGACCTAATACATATTTGTGTCCTGCAGCTAAATCGTCAAACGCATGCACAAAAGGATGAGAATCGTTTTTCTTCCAGTCAAACCTGTCAATAAAGCGTCCTCTTTTCCCACATATGTAGCTCTCGCTATTTGAAGCTTCATTTTTCTGAAGAATTTTCACCTCTTGTGGTGACACATGGTTGTTTTCCACTAGCTGATTTACACGGCTTAGAACTATTACTTCGAGATCCTATCGAAGGTCATCACAATCATCCATATCAAAGACATCAGTCTCACAGTCGCTTCTAGTAAAAATTACCATGATTTCTTCCTCTGAACAAACACGAAGGCGAGCAATTTTTTCAGTGAAAACTAAAATGAAAATAGCAACACAAATAAGATCGCAGGGGCAAATGTTCTCGGGCTGAATGTTGGAAATAAATTAATCAGCCGTGTTGGAAATACAGCTACCTGACGTGACCGCTAAGTGAAATGCGCATTAACACGTGCAGAGCACACAGGGACCCAAGTGGCTGGACGACTTAATGCGTCCAGAGCACAGACAGGGTGGCAAGGCGGCGCGTGTATACCGTCCAGAGCACCTGACGGAAGGAACAAGGGCGCGAGTAAACACGTCTAGAGCACCTGGACGCAGTAGTAGCCACGCGCGTTAGCGCGTCTACAGCAGTCAAAGAGTTTCTCTTACTTTGCTTGTGTTGAGATAATAGTTTATATTATGAAAAGAATTCGGCACCAGCTATGTGCAAATCAAAAAGATATACTCTAAAAATAAGAAATTTGGAGGATGCAAAAGATCGAAGAAGTTATCAACATGACTAGACAGTGGAAACCACTCGAAAGAGAATGGTGATAAGAAAGGTATTAATGGTTTGTTTTATACAGTGTGACGTGTAAATCATTTAAAAATAGTACAGTCGAACTTAAATAGTTCCGACGTGTACCATTATATATCGTTGATAATTCATATGTTTCTGTCGGTCCCTAGAAATTCCTGTAAAACACAATTAGGGGTGGATTAATCACTCAAGGTGCCACAGGCACAATTAAATTATAAGGCCCCTCCAAATGACAAAGAAGGGATAGCAATTGATATAAAACATGTGAAAATTTTGTATCCTTAGAGAGGTAACCGATTAGTTTGCCCAAGGTCTTGCAGAAGAAATACTTCATTGGAAGAGAATAACTTGTATTTGACAAAATATAGTGGACAAGGATACGACTGGGCGGCAGTTATGAGTGAGGCATACAGTGGAGTGCAGCAGCGTATTAAAGAAAAAGCTGCACACGCATACTTCGTGCACTGCTGTGGAAGGAAACCGAGGGGTCTGCAAGTTTTTTAAAACCATTCAAAGTGTATATTTCTTTTTTGGTCATTCTGTGCTGGCAAGACTTGCAGTCAGTGTACGACATCAAGGCTCAGACTGATCCACTGAATTCGAAAGTTACACTGAAAATTCTTGAAAACCCTTAATCCAACTTGCTGGGATGGTAGGAGTAGGGAGAGAATAAGAGAGCTCTATAATCCCAACTTCCGGTCACGTGACACAAAATGGCGGCTTCCCTTCCCCTTTTTCCCCTCCATGGCGTCACATCCGGTTGGCGGGAAATTCAAATCTAGTGCAATTTTGCCACATTGACGGCATGACGACCGCATATTTCAAATTAAACATATATAACTGTTATTTAGTCTTTATTCTAGCTGTTATTTCACTTATCTCCCACAATGTTATTCTGAAATCGGCGATATTATTTCCGATTGTATCGTATGTGACGTAGATATTCCAGCTGCACAAATGTTGCAATGTAGCATATACACACATCCTGTCACGAGGTGTCTCCACCGAACAGCGCATGCCACGAGAAACTTCATCTGCGCATGCGCCGGCCAGAGATATTCCACTACGTCACGAAATCTTCTATCCTTGTCTTGCGGGGTAAAACCCTACCCTAAGGCGTATTTGCACAGGTGTCGACAGGTACGTACTAGCTCGGCCGCCGGGACCCTGTTGCGACATGCGCGATAACTTGCATAACTGTCGCTAGAGGTCAGCACACGGCAGTAGGCATTTGTAGCTAGATGGCGCGGGTGTACCAATATGCGTGAAATATTTCGACGTTTGCGTGAGCGGCTATTGTTTGCCCGGGAGTCCGACAGGTTACGAAATGGTTCCATTATAGAGCGAAACAGCTTGACTGGTGTCGGTTTGCCATCCACCATTATGAAAGCATAGCTGGGTGTCTGCCTGGCGGACAAAGAAAGTAGGGCGTCCAACACAGCGTTCGTGTGATTGCAGAATTTTGTACAGAGTCTCAGGCTTGCAGCGAATTTCGTATGTATTTGTTCAGGTATCCAGCTATCGATAAGGAATTCGGGTTGCGCCATATGCCCATTGCACTGCGAAACCGCCCCAGCAGGATACATAGAAATATTTCAGCATTCACTTCGGTTCAAAAAGAAATTAATATGAGATGAGAATAAATAGTATATGTCAGTTTTCGTAGTATAAATCTAAGAATCATTTATGGTAGCCCAATCCCTCGTGTTTTAAAAACGAAAATCGAAAATTTTGTTTTCATTCTGGATGAACAGAAAAACTGCTTGAGACTTTGTATTTAATTAAAAAATAAGATTAGACCATATGAAAGCAGTAACTTTTACGTTTAAAACGTGATAATGATCCATGGAATGTCCTGGCATTGCTCAAATTCACATCTATACAATACAGTTCTGATATTCGAAATTTGCAGAGGGTGCTTTGCACAAAAAATAACTCTGTGCGAATAACAAGAGGAAATAAGCGTCAGTACGGTGGGATTCCAAATCCCGGTTTCCGATAGATGGCGCGGCATGCATCATTTCTCAACGCGATAGGTATTTACCAAGCTTTTAAGAGACATATTTCAGGTATTCCTGCCTGCTGTCTGTCTACTATTATCGGTATATCAATGTGACAAGTATTTCGAAACCATGGAGTTATTCTCGGCGTGCAGTAACATTATTTCCGTTTGCCCAGCGACAAGCAGAGTCCATTATCTCTTGCGAAAGCTCTGTACACACACTATCGACAGCAAGGTGCCAATATTTCAGCAGAGTAAAATATTTTCTTTGGTTCTGTGTCAAGATTTCGTGAAATATACTTGCATTTGATTAAGCGTGAACCATTGCTATTTTTTACTAAAAACGATAGAAGTCCACATTAGCGGATATTACCTACAGAATATTTCTGTTCCCATGTCACCTTGTTATTACAGAGCAAAGCACATACTATTAATCAGTCACATTGCTATACAGTACAGCAATATTTCATATGCGTTATTCCCCCCAAACTTAGTGCCCAAGTATTATAGAATATTTCACACATCTCCAATGATACCTGAAATCATATTTTTTATTTTTTTTACATGTGAAGTTACAGTGAGTTTATTCCTTGACAGCGTTTTCAGTCCCTGGCTTTACCCTCTAATGCCTCTATCCCCCCCCCCCCTCTTCTATATAGTGCTCCTAATTAAAAATCCATTCATATGCCGAAATCATACTAACTTTTGCACATCATATCGGATTCGTTATGAACCAATATAATTGCTAACAGCATTAATGATAGCTCACGATTTTTAGCTAGATTTCCTATATTTTAAAGGATGTCGTAAATTAAGTGCAATGAAACAGAGCGAGAACCAACCTAATTTTTAAAGTCAAAGGGGAATTGAAGTAATTTCCTGATGTATGTAAGTATAATCTCGATGAATTAAGAGCTCCTAAACTAAAACAAAGTTGTCGATTTAAAAACAGTGTCTTTCCCTACAGGCATTTCTGAAGTGATCACATGATGCCAAATCAATCAGCCTGTTATTTTTTCAAGCCTGTTTCTCAACCCTGTCTTTGGACAAGAGCCCACTTGAAAATATTTATGACATGATTAACAAAGCCTTTCCCACATCAGCTCTAAGGCTAGAAAAATCAAAGGTTTTAAGTCTGACCATGGCAAAACTCATGGATTGCAACGAGGGAAGAAAAAATTCATATAAGCATCAGTACGACACATTATTTCTCTAATCTCTGCTGCCATTCGTATAAAATATTTCACCACACTCATAATTGTTGCCATCAAGGTCAAACTTTTGTCGTCTGTCTATCCAGACCAATCTATGTATCAATTCTGTTATGCTTTCGTAAGCAATCACAAATTGAGTGTCCTTAGCTGCACTTTGTCTAAAATTCCAATCAATCCCTTGTGACACATCAGTGATTGACTAGAAACAGAGAGATATACGCTGTGGCATGTACTTACCCACCTTCAACTGTATTTTACAGCACAGCAAGTATGTTCCAGGAACGAAACATCGTTTGTTAATCTTACGAATTTCACCCCTGCCCTGTGTGATAAAAATCGAGTCAGTGTAACTCAGTGCTAAGCACAGAACATGCTGATTCGTTATAGAAAGCCTGTGGCCAAGGTAGAGATATAGAAAATTTCCTTATAGAAGAAATCCAGTGCACTATTCCTAAT
>JARYHS010007276.1:0-10000 GCA_031002005.1 Vandiemenella viatica
TAATGCCAGTACGTAAAAACCCTGAAAAAAGCGATTTTAGAAAATATATCTATATATATCTATATGTTGTTTTACAACGTCATCTGGTAGTAGTTTGAGTATCAGTAAGCTTGTAGCGGCTTTATATATTTGGATGATAACCGCAAACTGAAAATGGATAAAAATCATAATCCAGCTGATTATTTAAAATAAAATGTTGAATATATGTATATATAAATTTTATTTAATTGTCTGCAGTTCTTCTGTAGGCATGCATGAAATATTTTGAATGTATAACAAATATGGAGCGCTCTGGCTTCTCAAATGTGCGCTCTGGTTTCTCAAATGTTAAAAAAAATTGGTTAAGGTGCTTGTTCTCGAAACATCTGGCTCCGGTCCCAGGTTCTAATCCTGGTGGGAGCAAGATTTTTTAAGAGTTGTATTTGATCATAAGAATTACGCTAGGACCTTCCGTGTTTCGGATTTCACGTTTAACTGTAGGTCCTAGCGGAAAGGAACTGGTCATCCTATCTCTGACACAATGACTTAGTATACCTTCTTTTGAGGCTCCAACCAACCTACGGGTTGTGAACTGAGTTAGGTTTTTATAATATATACTGAGTGTATATCTAATCTATCCACTCTAATAATACTATATGAGCAACTCTTGTATATAAGTAAAACTAATTTCCTACAAATTTCTCTAAGGATTTTGATTAAATCTTGCATACTGAACAGAAATCGAAAGATGCCGGACGAAGATCGGTCTACCAGGTACTAATTCTGTAACAGAGTATTAAAGAAGAAGATATGCTCGATAATAAATCTTTCATTATCATATTATTGAGGAGAACATTTTATATTAGCATTAAAAACAAAAAAAACCTTATCAACTTTTTAACATCGTCGTTAACCGTAAAAAGTTTGGCGACCTAAAATATGTTCAGTTTCACCAATTCAGAGTTACGCTTGATACCTAGAACTGCAGAATGTTCACTGAATTTTAATCTGTATGTAATTTCTTGGTATGATTAACGCTACATCGTGGAATGAAGATTGAACTGGTAATTTTTCTAGAAAATGTCACAAAAAATATACTCGATATTTTTTTGTGTACCTAATTAATTAGTAGATTTCCTCTAAAAACTTGCCTTTACGCTTCGAGAAGAGCAGTGAATCTGATATAATTAATGAGTGTTTTTTAGAACAAGTCATGAAATTTATGGAAATAGTTTAATTATGTCATGAACGTCATCAAATGTTGATTAATTCAATTACGCTTCCATGCAGAATAAATATGTAATTTACTGTCGTTTTACTTCCACTTGTTGCCTATTTTGGCACCCACTTACGGCATTTGTATTAATTTATTAAATCATGTTTTCAAAAGATGTAAATGATCTTTTTTTTTATTTTATTTTATTTGGCCTTCGGTGACACAGACCATACAGCCATCTTATGTATTATACATTGGTACACATTAGTTATAACATACATAGTTTGTACAATAAAATGACAATTTACAATTTAAATTAACAAGAACAATCTTCAGATGTGCGAGAAATTTCATGCCTTTTCATTCAAAATTCAATAACTCCATTTTTTAAATAAACAATTATACATCTCTATTATCGCTGGCTAGGAGTAAGATTAAATTTGTGGGTAGGGGTATTCTCATTCTAGCTAGTTCTTTTATCATTTTATCCTGATGAGGTTTAAATTTTTTGCATGAGAATATAATATGATTTATGTCTCCAATAGCCTGGTCTTGACAATCACATAGAGGAGATTCTCGAATCCCTATTCTGTGCAGGTGGCTTGGGAAATTCCCGTGATGGAAACGAGCTCTGGTAATAGTGGTAATAAGGCGTCTGCTAATGTTCCATTTGTAAAACCATGGTTTTGTTGGTATTTTTGGTTGGACTCTTCCGTAGTGTGTGCCTTTAATGGTTTTTGATATATTCCATTCTTCTTGCCACGTGTCCCTTGCTCTTTCTTTGATGCTTGGAATCATGTCTGTGACCACAAGTTTCATGTCCTCTTTGTGTCCCACGTGTATAGCTTGTTTGGCCAACAAATCCACCTCTTCGTTGTGCTTTATTCCACTGTGGGATGGAATCCATAGCAGATGTGTCGTAATACCTAGCTCCCTGTTGTACTTTATGTGTTTCGTGATTTCCATTATTAATACGGATAAGCGATTGTCCCAGGTTGTGTTTTTCCAGACTCTTGAGTACACTGAGGGAGTCTGTCAGAATCACTACTTTATTATGGCCGCATTGGCGGCTGTATTTAACTGCCGCAAGAAGAGCTCTAGCTTCAGCTGAGAAGATGGACGTTTCTTCCGGGAGAGAATACTGGGCAGAGAATCCTGTGCTGGGGCAGAGGAAGGAGCATCCTGCTCTACTTTTGCCTGGAACCTTCGATCCATCTGTGTAAATATTCAATACGTTGTCACCTAACATTGAAATATAATTGTTTATTTTTTGATTAATGTTTGGATTTCTGTCTACTTCCAGAAAATGTACATTATTTGTTTCTAGCCGTAGTTCGTAGGGTTCAAGATATATAGGGTGTGTTTTGTAGGATATGATCTTATCTTTGCTATTTTTTCCAGAACGAGTAGGCTTCAAGAAGTGGTAGCCTAGCCCTATTCTTGTCATCGGTGGTTAGCCTTTCCATCATCTTAAAGCGATCATGTAGTGGGTGTTTACTGTACGCTAATTTTTCTAATAGAAATTTTTCTGTGAGGAATTTTCGCCGGATATGAAGAGGTATTTCTCCTGATTCCACAAGTAGGGCGTTGGTTGGTGTGGAGCGCATTGTTCCCACGCAGGATCTGAGACAGCGTAACTGAAGCCTGTCTAATTTTTGAAGAGCGTCTTTTCTGGCGTTGAGGTAGAACATGCTACCGTAGTCCAGAAGCGATCTGATCAGTGTTCGATAGAGGAGCAACAGCGTTTTGGGGTGAGAGCCCACCAAGTACCAGCAACCATTCGTATTATATTTAGTCGTGCGTCAGCTTTTGCAACCAGGTGGTCTATGTGATGATTCCAGCTGAGCCGGCTATCTAGGATCATCCAAGGAATCGACCTCTTCTCCTTAATGGGAGGTTATATGTTCCTAATTGGAGATTGTCATGGTTATAAAGAATTTTTCTTTTTGAGAAGAAAATAACTATCGACTTTTCACATGATAGTTCTAGGCCATTTTTCAGTAACCACTGCTTAAGGATCATTATTGCTTCGCTCAAGATATTTTGGACTTCCGTCTGTGACTCAGCGATTGTGTATATGACGACGTCATCTGCGAATTGGAGTGTTTTTACTCTAGGTGATATTTGATGACTTATATCATATATATATAATATAAATAGTAGAGGGCTTAAAATTGCTCCTTGAGGAAGGCCTTGTGAAGCTCTACGTGGACCTACTTTGTTCCTCTTCGAGCTTACGTAAATTACCCTATCTGATAAAAGGGAGTATAGACCTGGCAACCAATTTCCTCCGGTATTCCTAGTCTAACTAGCTTTTTCATTAAGATGGGAATGTTAACATTGTCATAGGCTGCTTGTATATCAAGGAAGATTGCTCCTAAATATTGTTTGTTGCAGAAAGCCAAATTGATGTCAGTAGTCAGGACAGCAAGGTTATCTGCTGTACTTTTACCTTTTCTAAATCCTGCTTGAGAGTCAGGAATTAATTCATTTGACTCCACCCACCATTCCAGTCTGTTTTTAACCAGGCGTTCCAACGTTTTTCCTACACAGGACAATTAGTGATATAGGTCTGTAGGAGGTACGCTGTAGTGGGATTTTTATGTGGTTTTAGCACTGGAATAATAACTTGAGTCTTCCACTTCTACTGGGATTGGTCGTTCATCCATATTTTATTAAAACTGTTTAACAGTATCTGTAAACCTGATTCCGGCATATCATATAGCATGGAATAATGTATCCCGTCTACTCGGGAGAAGTATCGGAAGAGTGTTTAAGGGTTTGTTGAAGTCCTTTCATAGAAAACGGAACGCACAGCTGGTGAACAGATACTTCATCATGGATGAGATTGAAGTTAGTATCTTGGAATTGTGCTGTGGAAGGAGCAATTTTATCTGCAAGTTCTTCTAGGACTGAGGAACTGATCTTATTGGTTCTGGTGTTGAAATTGTTGTCCTTTAAGCTTCTTACTGTGGACCAGATGTTTGAGATATTTGAGTCCTTTCCCAAGGATTCGCAATACCGGATCCAGTTTAGCGCTTTTGGTTTTTCAGCACTCTCTTAGCTACGAGCGTTAATTTTCAAATATTCCATGTAGTGTTGCAGATCGGATTCTTGCGGTAGGTTGAAAGTGCAAGTCGTCTTTGAGCCACTGCTCTAGAACATGTTGGATTCCACCACATCGGAGGTTGAGTTTTTCTAACGTTACTGTAAGTTTCTTCGTTTGAATTGCTTTATCTGCCGCTCTGTGTATTGCGTTTTTAAGTTCTCTATATGTATCGATCCCAGTCATTTGTTTCAGTGATATTTTGGTTTCTTCTTCGAGAGTCTCTTATATTTAACCCAGTCAGCCCTATTGTATTCCACCTTATTGTTGGATGAGCAGGGCATTCTTTATTGTAGGGGCATCCTATTGTTAAAAGAATGGGGTAGTGATCGGATCCCATTGAATCTTTTAGAACCTGCCAGGTGGATATGGCTGCTAAATTGCTAGAACAAAGTGTTAAGTCCGACTGCCGAAGGGTATCTTCCTGGTGTCTGTACAAGGGTTGGATTTCCGTCGTTCATTACAATCAAATTATGTTCGTCTACCATGTCGGTAACCACCGATCCTGAGAGTCATTGTATCGACAGCCCCAACTTTGGCTATGGGCGTTAAAATCGCCGGACAAAATTACTGGTGAATTGATTTGCCTCAGCAATTTTGTCCAATCATTTGGGCGAGTTTTTATTCTTGGGTTGCAGTAAACCGATACGATCGTGAAAGTTGTCTGGTAGCCGCGTATTAGTACTGCCACCGCTTGGAAGGGTAGATCATCCGTTTTAAGTTTAACTGGCTCATGAGTAGGGCCCGGATTTTTCAAAAAAGCATATGCGCATATGCAAATGCATATTTTGAGGGTTAGTGCATATTTTATGGATATGTGCATATTTTAGCTTTTATTTCATCTCATAACTGAATATCCGATACTTCTGAAGAAACTGTAAAGCCTAATGTACCTGTATGTTGGACATCCTTGGCAACCGCAACAAGTAAGTTAAATTCTTGGAGTAAACAGGATTTTTTTGTACTGGCATTCACATGTAGAGAATTTTCTACCTTATCCAAACTCACACAGTGACATGTTTGGAGGTGCTGCAAATGGAAAATTTGTGTGGCGGCGACCTTCTCTACTGCCCTGAGCGGTAACATTCACGGGAAGGGCGGGTGGGGTCGGCAAAATCAAAGAATAGCTCTATTCTCCCTCAGGCGGCAAATTCTTGTTTGAGGAGACGACAGTCACAAGTATTTACCCCCACTTGGAATATTCGTTATCTACCAGTGTGTTTATTCGTGCGACAACTACCGGGAAGGCCAGCGGTTTCTTTAATCTTTTCGGGAATATTCCCCTAATTGCGGTACGAGCCAGTTTTCCTGAGAACAGATTCCTGGCTTCCAGACCTGAGGGATTCGTACTTTTAAAGGGACGTGTACATTCCTTTCCAAAAACAGTAGCCTCTCAAAGTTTGTGTGACAGGAGTGTTCGTGTGCTAAGATTAAGTTTCTTTAATCTGACTCCAAAAATGCCTAAAGAAAAATGCACAAGATCAGTTTTAATTAAGCAGTGGATTTCAGGCAACAGTGACTATTCTAGTGACGGTGAAGTTGTGTACTGTCAAGTATGTGAGAAGAATATAAAATGTGAGAAAAAATTTCAACTTGAACAGCATTCTAAAACAGCTGTACATCTCAGGTCAAAAGAAAAGAATAGGAACACGCAACAGCTACTTTTAACTCAGGTATCACGGTCTGTTAATACATTCTCTGCTGACCTGTGTAAGGCTTTTGTATGCAGCAATATCCCGCTGCATAAATTGAATAATCCAGATCTACGAGCATTTCTTCAAAAGTATTGTGTTAATCAAAGGATACCGGATGAATCCACCCTCAGGAAAAATTATTTGCTCTCTCTACACGATTCTGTCCTGGATTCAATTCGGTCTGACATAGGAGGGAACTGTGTGTCTGGATATCGGTAGATGAAACAACCGATTCATTGGCCGATACGTAGCGAACTTTATAGTGGGCAAACTATGTCAAGAAGAACCCGGAAAACCACATTTACTTTCAACCAAAGTGTTAGAGAAAAACCAACCACAGTACAATTGCAAGATTTATAAACGATTCCCTGCGACTTCTGTGGCCTACTGAATCGGAGAGTGATTGTTACAAGGTGCGTGTTTTAATCACAGACGCAGCTTCATATATGTTAAAAGCTGGTCAGTCGCTTCGAGTGTTTTTCCCCAATCTGATCCATGTTACATGTTTGGCGCATGGATTACATCGCATTGCAGAAGAGATACGTTCTCTATTTCCGTCAGTTAACAAAGTAATTTCAAGTGGAAAAAAAAGTGTTCCTAAAAGCACCAGCGCGTGTACAGTTTTATAAGGATCGTCTGCCTGAGGTTCCTCTTCCACCGGAACCTGTTCTCACTAGATGGGGAACTTGGTTGTCTGCAGTGCTGTTCTACCAGGAGAACTTTCATCAAGTGAAAGATGTGGTTACAAGTATTGGTCATGACGATCGTGCTGCGTGTGTTCGTGAAGCAAAGTGCGCATTTGATTGTGATACTGTATATCGAGATATCAATTTCATCCATGTACACTATTCGTCACTTTCTAATGCTATTAAGGGTCTAGAAACTAGCGGTGCACCCCTTCACGAGTCTATTCAGTTGCTTCACAAAACAATTTCTTCTTTAAATGCCGTCCCTGGTGAAATTGGAGAAAAAGTTAAATCTAAACTCAGCAGGGTGTTAGACTCAAACCCAGGTCTGCAAAAGATTCAATCAATTAATACGTATTTAAGTGGAACCACACAATCTTTGCCAGATGAATGTTCCGAACAGTCAGCACCATCGTACAAGTATTGCCCAATAACGTCCGTTGACGTGGAACGATCATTTTCGGCTTATAAACTAATTTTGTCTGACAACAGAAAATCTTTGAACCCCTGAAAACATTGAAAAACTGTTGGTAACATATTGTGATTCATCATTTTGTAAGGAATGAAACGTGTATATCAGTGAGTTGACATAAAATAAATCATTGATAACTGTATATTCTTTAATAGTTAGTCCATGTTCGTTAATTGTTAGTGTATATTCGTTAATTGTTAGTGTAGATTCGTTAATTGTTAGTGCATATTCTTTAATTGTTTAGTGCATATTTTAGGACTTTTTTGTGCATATTTGCATGCATATATTAGATGTTTTACGTGCATATATATCCGGGCCCTACTCATGAGGTACGCTCTGCTGCACCATTATGGCCACTCCCCCTTTTCCGTCGGCTCTGTCATTTCTGTAGATGTTGTAATACTTGAAGGTAACTTTTTTGTTAGGTTTAAACCATGTTTCTGATAACACCGCGATGTCTATTCTACTTCGTAATAGTTCTGCATTAAGACTTTCTCTATTCGCCCATACTGATCTTCCGTTCCATTGTAAAATACTTAAATGTTGGGGTACCGTGGTGTTGTTATTTTTCTTATCCATTGTTGGTTGCTAATTACTACTTGATTTCTCTTCTTGATGTTAAGTTAAAGGGCTTCTATTTATTCCGTTGTCCGGGTGAGTACTTCCGTGTTGTGGTTGAAATTCTATTGTGTGTTGTTCCTGAGGCATTGCGGGGCGCTGCGGAACGTCCATTAATGTGTTGGCAACAAGGTCTCTGATGTTGAGCGGTAAGTTACCGGAGAATGCCATTTCTAGGATCACTGTGATCAGGTGTTGTACCTTCTCTACTAGATATTCGTTCGTTGTTGGGGGCGTTTTGGTTATAAGGGTTGTTAGTAATTGGAAATGCTGGTTGTGTTGGTGCCCTTATGAAAAGTTCTTGTGGGACCTGAGTGGCATTTCTGTGGGTGGTTCGTTGCGTGCCCCTGGGTGGCCAGTTAGGATCTTTATCCTTGCTGTCTGTTCTAACTGTTGGTTTCTGTTGACGGGGTGGAGGACCCCTTTGTTGTTCTGATCGACTTTGGATCTTTGGGGGGACCATTGGTGGTGGGTTAAAATTATTCTGAACTGTGGTTGGAACTTTTATAACTTGGTTTGTAAGTCTATTCATTGAAGGGTTGGTTGCTTGGTTATAAGGTGTTCTCTCTCTATTCTGTGACAAATGTTCGGCTGTTATCGCAGCATAAGATTTTTGTTCAATGCTTGCTAGTGCCTCCTGGTAAGATATCCCCTCGTAAGCCCTTTTTCTATTTATCTGTTGTTGTTTATGGTATTGAGGGCAGTTGCGGTCAGTGGAGAGGTGGGTCCCGTCACAGTGGGCACAAGTAGGTGGACCTGTATTTTTACATTCTTTGAAAGGGTGGTTTCCAGAGCAATGACTACATCTAGGTTGACTCCGACATTGTTTACTATTGTGACCGTACCTCAAACATTGGAAACATTGAAGGACCGAGGGGATGTACGGTTCTACCGGGCATCTTACTCCGTGAATTATCACGTATTCCGGTCGTCGTTGCGCTTTGAAGGTAATTGCACAGACTGGGATGGGTCTTCTCTGGTCTCTGTCGGTATCACTAGCAATTTTGGTGAATCGTCTTATTCGCATTACTTGAACGTCACATCTAATCTCTTCCATTGTCTCCTCTTCGGTTAATGAAATGTCTACATTTCTTATAATGCCTTGCCAGGTTGTTAATGATATGGGAATGTAAGCTTCCATGTTGTGCATAGGGAAAATTTTGCTTTGGGCGAGGGCATTTGCACTCGGGCCGGAAATTGTCTCTATTCTAATACGGTTTCTGCCAGACTTAGTAATATTCACTATGTTTTTGGATATTATTTCGCCTTCTTGGTGGACCAACTTGCCGACTGCCATGGGGTGAAGTCTACCAACGTTGCTCGCTTTGCTTTCAACAAAAATTATATACGGGCCAGCGTCGTACCATTCATATTTGTTCACTATTTTTACCACTGGGCCAGCGCTTTGTCGTTGATCACTTACCGCAGTCGGTACTGGGGTAGTGTTGCTTCCTGCTGCAGGTGTTGCTGCGATGAGCTGTTGATGTTGGTTTCTGTCAACTTCCACCCTTGGAAGTTTTTCTGAGCTGTCGGCTGCTGCTGTGTTGTCGATGTCTCGAAGCAGGCGCTTATTCGGCTGTTTGTGTAGTGGCATTTCTTCTTCTGTTGATGGTAGCACTTTTGTGGAGCTGTCGAAGTTTAACACTGTGTTCAACGCTTCACCGACTATCTCTCCTATGTTAGAGCCTATTTCGGTCTCGTTAACTGTTCTACTGGCTGGAAGGCCGATTTGGCCCCCCTGGCCATAATCTCCACCGAACATGGTGGAGATTATGTTGTCTGTAGCACTTAAAAGTGTAAGTGCGATGTTGAAGGAGTTAGGTTGGGAAGACCTGGAACACGAAGCCGTTGCTCCCGACAGAAACTATGGTTTCGGAATGACAACAATCTAATATTACTACCAGCAACATTCAAATCTAGGAATGACAGCGAAAATAAGATATGAGAAATCAGGGCCAGAACCGATTTATTTCTCCTAAAAATATCCCATGGGTACCTCCTGCCATGTCCCGTATATCCCTTCCTATGCACGAATGGTTACACATTAGGATTGGTACAATGCACCCTCCACCACCCACTTTTAGTGACTCGCGGAGTAATACCGTGTTGTAGAAGCTGAGGAAGTGTGTGGGCAGATCCTGTTTGGCACATTCCTCGGCAGTGAAGGGGCGGCTGGCTGCGGCCCTCAAGGACGCGCCGGTTCCGTCATCAGCGGAGGCCGCGGCGCCT
>JARYHS010007279.1:0-25008 GCA_031002005.1 Vandiemenella viatica
GATTACGGGATTTATTATGATCTTAATCTGCAAGATCGAAGCTTTGTGTTATTTGGTATTATATTTGTGATATTCTCTGTAAGTTTAATCATTGTCTTTGACTTTAGAACCATGCTCCCACATGCTTCCCACTGAGTGCTTTGTGGCTAATAACAACTGCTACCACTTCAAGTGTAAAGAAAGGAAATTAAAAATAAATCTTAACAACTGCCCCATGCAGTAAATTTCAATTGCAATCTAGGCTGCATAGATAGCAATCAGTGTGGAACTAAGATGCGTCGGAGCAAGTGCGTACATCAGCTGTAACTGGTGACTGAACACGCCTTCACTGTATTATTGTAAAAGGCACGGTATGATATAGATTTTGCTGGTTGACAGTTCCTCCTGTTGGTAGTCAATACGGCATGTCTTCTCGTCTGGTATTTCTTCATATAGGCGTTTTTCTTATTGAAAAATTATTAGTGGTCGGTTATGTGGTTCAATATCCCTCGGATAATTGCCAAGCAAGTTGACCGATGGATTTTTAGATTCATTAGCTTGTTTATAGAACTTCGTTGCAAATTCGCCATAACGCTCTTTCAACATCGGTAGATCTGTCGCTTCATGAAGGACCGTGTTGTCAAGATGGAGGGTTCTCTGCAGAGCTCTATTTTGAACTGCTTGCAGGTGGTGATGATGTGTCGCGGCCGCGTATGCACACACGGGACAGGCGTACTAGAGTATCGGCCTGACCAGTGAGCAGTAAAGTACACACGTAAATGTTGCGAGATTACTGTCCCTGTTCAATATTGGATACAGGGCTTGTAGTCTGGCACTAGCTCTTTTCCGAATATCTTCTATGCGTACACGCCACGTCAGTCTACTGTCGAACGTCACTCTGAGGTAGCAAACTGCCCTGGCCCTTGTTATGTTTTTGCTGTGTGTTTTTATGTGTTGCTGGAGGTGTACAAGACCCACAAATTTTTATGGGACAACTCAGATAGGGTTGCCAACTTATTTGGAAAAAATAAGTATATTTCTCTTTTGAAGAAGAAAATAAAACGTATTTGAAAGAAAAATGTATTTTTAAATTTAGTTATTTATTGCCATAAATACATATATTTTCGAGCTAACGTGACTAACTATTAATTTTTTTGTTTCATTTCAAAGTTTTACAGCTAGAGCCACAATATGGTATTATAAATAAATCTACAATCATTTTTAAATTTAAGGACACTGTGTTTCTCCCTTCCCAACATCTTGCATTTACTTCGTCTCATTATAAGCACTAACATTTCCTTAAGAAATTAAATGAATTAATTTTTTTTTTGTCGTCAGTCTTTCGACTGATTTGATGCTATCCTCCATCCCTTCATATCCTGTGCTAACCTCTTCATCTCTACACACCCCTTACAACCCACGTCCTCAATTATCTGTTTCATATATTCTAATCTCTGTCTTCCTCTACAGTTCTTACCTTCGATGGTTCCCTCCACGAGCATATTAACCAATCCAGCATGTCTCAAAATATGACCTACCAGCCTGTCTCTTCTTTCTGTAAGCTTCTTCCACAAACTTCTTTCCTCACCCATCATTTCCAAAACTCGTTCATTTCTTACTTTGTCTGTCCACTTAATTTTCAGCATTCTTCTGTAACACCACATTTCAAATACTTCAATTTTCTTTCTTTCCGGTATTCCTAAAGTCCATGTTTCGCTACCATAAAGTGCTGTGCTCCGCACATAGAGTTTTAAAAATTTCTTTCTAATTCCCAGATCAATATTTGAAACTAAATGGTTTCACTTTTTCATGAAGGCTCTTTTTGCTAGTGTTATTCTGCTTTTAACGTCATTCCTGTTTGGGCCATCTATTGTAAGATTGCTTCCCAAGTAACATTAATCACTTTTTGCTCCTATTGTATCCGATCCTATTTTTATGTTTAATCTACTAGTATTGCCATCATTTCTGCTATATTTCATCACTTTTGTCTTGCTTTGATTTATATTCAGTCCAAAATCTTCCTTCAGTATTTTGTTCATGCCATTCAGTAACTTCTCAATATCCTCAGCCCTTTCTGCTAACAACACAATGTCATCAGCAAATCGTAGCATACTGATTTTTTCTCCCTGAACACTTATGCAACATGGAAATTTTTCTTTGACTTTCTTTATTGCTTCTTCTACATACAAATTGAATATTAACGGGGATTGACTATAACCTTACATCACACCCTTTTTAACTGATGCATGTCTCTCGTGATTCTCTACTTTCATCATAGCCACTTGTTTCTTATATAGTTTTTAGAGTATTCTTCTATCTCGATACTTTAGACCTGACTTCTTTAAAATTTTGAACATCTTGTCCCACCTAACATTATCAAAAGCATTTCTAAATCAACAAACGCCATAAAAGTATCTTTGTTTTTCTTGATCCGCCTTTCAAGTATTAATCTTAAAGATAGAATTGCTTCCCTTGTACCACGATTTTTCCTAAACCCAAATTGATCTTCACCTACTATCTCTTCTACTACCCTTTCCATCCTTCTATATCTTATTCTGGTCAGTAATTTTGAAGCATGTGATATTAGACTAATGGTGCGATAATACTCACATTTGTCGGCTTATTTCTTTGGAAGTGTGAAGATGATATTTTTATTAAAATAAGTTGGAATTTCTCCTGTTTCATAACTTTTTGATATTAGCTTGAATAATCTTTGATTCCTTCTTCTCCTAGGGATTTAAGAAGTTTTCATCAATTCCTACTGCCTAATTTGCTTTCAAGTAATTCAGAGCTTTTTTTTAAATTCTGTTCTTAGAACAGGATCTCCTAAGTCGTCAATGTCAACATCGCCTTCCTTTTCCATTACACTATTGTTAAAGTCGTCCCCATCATACAGTTTCTCAATGTATTCCTTCCATTGGTTAGCTCTATCGTCTGAGCTTGAAAGTGGTTTCCCATCAGTAGCTTTAATGTTCACACCTCTTTTCTTCATGTCTCCACAATTCTGTTCGATCTTTCGATATTTTTTTATTTTTTTATTTACCATTCATTTATACAGCACTAATATCTTAGTGACTAATTAGGCCCTACGTATTAATTTTTACATTGTTGATTACATAGTGTTTTCAGATTTGTACAAAATATTTACATGCAAGGAATTTGGCATTCAGTTCCGTTACACTTTGACTTACTGTCTAATTAATTCTATAATATTTCATTTGGTCTTGCTTACAGTAATAACAGTTACAGCTGCTATTGCAAATTTTAATGTTATATTGAATCACAAATATCGCTTATTGTTGTTATAGTGCTAGTGGTTTTTATTGAAATATTCCAGTTATTCTTAGAGTATCCCATTATTCAGTTAGTTGCAGTTAACCCAGTTTGTACATATCTTTCTGTAATTTATCATTTAGTTATACCGGATTACTGGGTAATAACAATTTCTTATAAGTAACATTCACTTAATTATATGTTCTCAGCCACTACAGTCCTGAGCCAGTTCAAATTTGCAGCATCCTGGCTTACCATTAATATGGAAATTAACTCCAAAATATTGTTATGATTCATCGTGTATTTGTGCAAAAGTCAATGATCATTCCCTCTACATTACAAACAAGACTGTTTTGGCCGGGGTAGAAGCGCTTTGTTTGCTGTAAGTGGTATGCTGACGTTTGCTCATTCTGCATCGTTCTGACAGGCCTGTAGTAGGCTTGGTTCCGTTTTAACAATGGTAGTGTTACTTAATTTAATAGTTATACATTTTTTTTTTTTTTTGCTATAATCACCTCTGGTATTATAATCTACTTTTCCCCTATAAGGCCTTATCCGTTTTTATGTTACAAAATTTTTTTTTATATAATGCATCTATTCTAACTTGAAACCTATACTACTCTATCAACACTGATCTACCCACCACTATCATCCCGGGATAGTCTGCCAGCCATGCCCTTCTCGATTTACAGTAGGACAGGATCGACCGACACATCGGGACAAAACTTCAGGCTCCCGGAAGTTTCTGAAGAATACTGTTTACTCTTGTACGTGAATAATTTTCTATGCCTGTATGTTTGGCCGTGCGACTTCCCTAGGCCGCTCGGTCCAGATATCTTTTTTTGTGCAGTTGAGATACTTTGTTCGCCAGATTATCGAGAAGAGTCCATGATCGCTCATCTAGAATTATGTCTCGCGTTGATCTACTCCGTATTATGTTGACGGGTATAATAGTCTTAAATAGGAGCATAACAACAACGAAAATCGCACAATTCTGTGATGACCACACGACATGTGTAGAAATCAGCACAGGATGGGGTAACGTGATAGTGGTATCTATGTACTTCCAGTATAAAGATCCAATAGCTCCGTGCCTAAATAAAATTAGAGATATATTCAATAGCCTGGGGAATCAGAAAATAATCATAGAAGCTGATACAAATGCACGGTCAGTACTTTGGTTCAGTGACCAAACTAACGAGAGAGGAGAGGATTTGATGGACCTGATTCACGAATTACATCTGCAAGTAAGAAATAGACCATACAATCCTCCTACTTTCAATGATAGATGGGGGCCACATCCAATATAGATGTAACGTTCACCAGCGAACATATGGGGAACATACTACAAAATTGGAGAGTTCTAGACAACCAAACCACGAGTGATCATAATATAATTCTATATGACCTTTCCTGGGATGTAACGGAGGCTGTTACCAGTGAGAATATCAAACACGGGTACAATATAAAGAGAGTGGCATGGTCTAGGCTACGAGAGGGCTTCCGAACACCAGTGGGACTAATGGAGGGGAATGACGTAGATTATGTTGCGAGGGATCTGACCAAATCGATTCAATCAGCAATGAAGGGAAGTATTCCAATGGCGAAAATTAAAATGGTGAGGGATATACCATGGAACGAACGGCTGTATAGACTGAGATCAAACGTGCGAAAGGCGAGAAGGGAATACCAACGCTGCCTTGTGGCGGATGACAGGTATATCCTTCTCAACAGATACAGAGAGAGAAATGAAGCTTTTAAGCAACCATTGCTTCTGACGAAAACTCAAAGTTGGGAGGCATATGTTAGAGCTAATCTCAGATCAGACCCCTGGGGAATACCATTCAAAATAGCTGCAAGTAAAATTAGACCACCCACAACTTTGGCTACCGTGAGGAATGAGGATGGGACCATGACAACGAATTGGACCACAACGGCCGAGGTACTATTGCATCAACTATTACCTGACGACGTAGAAGACAATGAAAGCGATACCCATAGAAAAATGCGCAGTGATCAATTACATTTGTATACAGTCACATCGGAAGGGGAAAACATAACAATAGATGAGGTGATCAGAGCCATAAACAGTATGGCGAAACATAAAGCCCCAGGTCCGGACGGAATTGTGGCTGAAGTTTTGCAGGCTCTGGTGGTTCAGTTAGCTCCTCCCTTATGTAACTTACTAAACAAATGTCTGCTGCAAGGCAGAGTTCCCAACGTGTGGAAACAAAGTGAAGTGGTAATACTAACCAAAAGGGGGTGACAGGGATCTGGCCAATCCAAAATCTTATCGGCTGATCTGCCTGCTCAATGTGCTGGGAAAGGTTCAAGAAAAAGTACTGATCGTTAAATTGCAACATCACAGAAGTAATATGGGTATGAACATGAACCAATACGGCTTCAGAGCAGGCAGGTCGACCGAAGATGCAATTAACAGAGCGGTAGACTTAGTTAAAAGCAGTTGTAAGAAATGTGTTATAAGAATTTTTGTTGATATTTGTGGCGCTTTTGATAATCTTTGGTGGCCGATATTGTTCCGGCGCCTAAGAGAAATGAAGTGTACAAGCAGTTTTTATAACACACTGAGGGACTATTGTAAAAATCGTTATGCCACACTGAGATGCCCACAAGGGAAGGTAGATAAACATTTGACTAAGGGATGCCCTCAGGGGTCGGTCAGTGGACCGGTTTTTTGGGACATAGTTTTCGAAGAAGTGATTAATCTACTGGAGGGGCTGGATGGCTTACTGGGACTGGTTGCCTATGCAGACGACTTGCTGTTGCTGATTGAGGGTCGGTCCAGACAAGCTATAGAGAATATAGCTAAAGTGCTGATTGAAAAAATCCAAGCATGGTGCTCAGAGGCAAAGCTTAGTCTCGTGCCAAAGAAAACTCAGATGATGGTATTCAAGGGAAAACTGGAATGTAACCCTACTATCAAAATGAATAACATGAACATAAAAAGAACACGGACAACTAAATATCTTGGCGTCACCCTGGATGAGTCTCTAAACTTTGCATCACATATTACTGAGACGTGCGAAAGGGCTAAGGCTGTGCTCAACAAATTTATCAGTATAGGCCAAAGGAGATTTCACCTTTCTAACACTACTATAAGAAGATACCACGATGCTATCCTAGCATCTCTGGTAGGGTACGCGTCCAGTGTCTGGGCGCACAGACTTCGACTGGTGAAACCTAGGGAGGAGGTCCTACGAGTGCAGAGAAATGTGTTGCTGCGATTGAGTGGAGCCTACAGTACTACCTCCACAAATGCCCTACCAATTGTCATAGGTGTATGGCCGTTGGACCTCGAAATCAGAAGAAGAGGGGCCATATACTGGTTACGAAAAGGAAATCAGGTCAGGGTGCAAGAGATTGTGGGAACAGTTGCACAAAATGCGGCAGAAGTCAGCGCTGCACTTCTCGCTGAATGGCAGGAGCGGTGGGTCAATAGTGCCACAGGCAAAAGATTATACAGTGTGTTTCAGAACATACAATAACGGCTGCAACTTGAATACTTTCATCCCACACCAGGCCTTATACATTATCTCACGGAGCATGGCCCATATAACAGCCTACTGTGTCAAAGAGGGCTGAAAGAAACGAGCTTATGTGAGTGCGGGGCAGAAGGAACCCCCGAACATGTAGTGTGGTCCTGTCCGATAGCAGAAGAAGTAACGACGCCGGATATCAACATAATACGGATCTTTCGATATCCAATATCTACTTTACCTACGACCATTTCGATTTCTACTTCTTCACACTTTTCTGCTAGGCATTTTTCTTTTGCTTTCTAAATTGCCTGTATTGCTCTCTTATGCCGGGATGCTTCCTTCAAAAGGCCATGGCCAAATTCCTTCCCATTCCTTGCCCCCATCCTTTCCCGTCTTTAAAGACCTCGCTGTTAGAGAGACGTTAAGCAGATAAAAAAAATAATAAAAAAAGTATTGCTCTCTTGCTGCTTCATCCTGAGCATTTTTGTCTCTTCTCCTATGATCCATCAGCTCCAAAATTTCTTCCGTGATCCAGGGTTTTCGGGCAGCCTGTTCCTTAAAGCCTAATTTTTTTCTTTACCAGTTTTCATTATTTCGGTCTTTAATGCATTCCATTTGTCGTCCTAGGTTGAGCACCATTCAGAGTTACTTCTTAGACCCGAGTCTACCATTTCTGCAAATTTTTCTCTCGTGCTGGAGTTTATTCACTTCCAGTCTATTCTGCTTATATTGCTTCCTTATTCACTTGAATTTCAGTCTGCACTTCATTACTATCAAATTATTGTCAGAGTCTATGTCTGCTTCTGGGTACACTTTACAGTCTAGAACTTGATTCTTAAATCTCTGTTTGACCATCTAGCTGATATCTGCCTGTATTCCCAGGACGTTTCCAGGTGTATGTCCTTCTTGAATGGTTCTTTCACAACTAGCTTATATCTCTCACAAAGTTCTAATAACCTGCTTCCTCGCTCATTTCTTTCTCCTAGACCAAAACTTCCTACACTATTACCCTCTTTTCCTTCACCCACTATTGCATTCCAATCACCCATGATTATTAGATTTTCCTCCCCCTTCACATACTGGATTAATTCTTCAATTTCAGCGTATATTTTCTCTTTTTATTTGTCATCTTCCTTGTGACGTTGGCGTATACACTTGTACTAATCTGGTTGGGACGGCTTAGTTTCTAGCCTCATAAAAATAATTCTGTCACTAAACTGTTCATAATAACTCACCCATTTCCCTACTTTCTTATTAATTACAAATCCTACACAAGTGACTCAATTGACAACTTGTGTGCTAATTATCCTATTTCCCCAGACCAGAAATCCTGTATGTCCTTCCATTTAATCTCACTAATCCCAACAACATCTAACTTAAGTTGTTCCATCTCCATTTTTAACAGACTTATAATATTCCACGCTCTGTCTCTTAGAATGTTTCTATCCATTCTGATGACCCAGGGTTGGATTAAGACAGCGTGGGGCCCGTAGAAAATGAGAAGAAGAGGCCCTTGATTTTTTTGCCGGCCGGGGGAAAATCGTAGTGATAAAAAAAGGGTCGCCCATCTAGCCTAGGTGGCCCCCGCCCACTAGGAGGAGCGAGGCCCCCTAGAAGGCGTGAGGCCCGTAGCATTTGCTACCTCCTGCTACGTGGTTAATCCGGTATTGTCATGGCCCCTCCCTGAGCAGTCCCCACCCGGAGGTCCGATTGAAGCACTATTTTACCTTCGGAATATTTTACCCAGGAAGAAGCCATCATGATATACGTAATTTGAGAGGATTACATGTTCTCGGGTGCCCAGAACCGCTTCCCGCTCTTCCGCCCTCCTTTCGGAGGCCGGTGACAAGCAGCGGGTGATTCCTTATATATCTTTCAGTTGCCAGAGCTCCGTCCGTGCAGACAGGGTGCACCACGTGAAGGAGAGGTTGACATTTGGTTGGAAAAGGCTAGTATAGTCTCTCCCAAACCCTTACACCCCAAAATGAATTGTATAGTTAACCAAAATAAATTATTTCCGCATACTTTATGGTTAGGATAACGTATACCAACCAAAAAATAAAGTATGATATTTTATATTTATATTAAAGTAAGATTAGCAACCATACGCCTCTTACCAGTGCGGCACATTTTAACATTATATAACAATCTATTCATCAGAAGATCATGCTCACAATATTCTGAAGATTAATGAAAATCGATATTGACTGACTTAACTGTCTAGTACCAGGTGACGCAATAGTAAACCTCGCAGTTCAGATACTGTAATTTGCAAAGAATTTATTTTGAGCATCCATTCTTATCCAGTTATATGTTTTCCCCTACAAATATTTATATTTTTGTAATTGTTTAGGTTTCTTCAGTTTTGCTTCTCTGGAGTTACTGGTGTATCACCTATCACTATCGCAAACAGAATCTGAGTTACTTGCCATCTTAAACAATGCAAAAGGAAAGTAATACAGTTGAAAACTCTAACCTCAAAGCAAGAAACAGAAGAAACTACAAATTCTCCACTTGTCAATCCAACGTTCAGAAATAACGGCGAACGGACACGAGTCGACTGGAATACAACAATATGAATTATTGCCTCAGATCGAAGAATGCAAGTGGGGGGGAAACCTGGCATATAGGCATACGGCCAAAAAAAGTATGGTACTTTATAATTAAGTGTGGTTGGCAACCCAAACCTCACATGCCCTCTATCGTCACAAGAACGCGAGAAATGAAGCATTTCACGTGTCGTCCGCTAGAAATTCCGGAAATCTTCACCATCCAACACATCTACTGTAAGAATCCAATGTTACTGAACGAATGCTTTTGTAAATATAATTGCTTGGCACACGTCTTTTTCCTAGGCTTTTCGCACAATGTCAAACAGTCACGGTTACACCAAGAAAAGTGGTTTTGATAAATATGGGGCCATACATATTTAATTAAGTATTAGAACATTAACAAAGTTTGTGACTAACTAATTTTACTTATAGTATTATTTATTTAGTTATCTATCTGTACATTCAGATGGTTCGCTCACTAGAATCTACAACGAACCATTATTTCATAATATTATAAGTAACATTTTATACTTAATAAAATTTTGTAAGATAAACACAAATCATATTAACTACGAAAATGGTACAAATAATATATTATTATTACTACACACTATAAGTCACCACAACCCGTTAGTAAAAACTATTACCCAACAATATTAAAGAATTAAACATATTGAGTTTTCAAAAGTTAAGTCCGTTTTACGCTGACATCCGTTCAAGAATAAGCTTCGGTAAATCCAGAAACCACACTTCCAGCATCAAAGTTCCACTTAGTTGTTTATAACATATCCCGTCCGTTTAGGGTATCTCGTCTCATTCCTTATATGATTTGCTGTATTCCGACAGGTTGCTGGCTATGCTGAAGCCGATACCGCTCCCTGGCTGCATCTGCCAGCTTGTCCAGTTCTTCCCAGAGGAGTTTCCGTGGTAGTTTTTCCTGTGATCTTCACTCTGTACTGTCTGATTTGATCATCTACTAAAGGACATTCAAACAGTTTATGATCAGGTGTTCCTGGGGATCCGCACGTGCATAAGTAATTCTCTGCCCTAATGATCCTGTAGAGATATGTTTCATACGGTCCATGACTGGCGAGGAAATGTATCAACCCTCGGGATGGATTAAAGTGCTTCATACGCATCCTCTCTCTGATGTCAGGACGAATTTCGAATACTCTCCTTCCTGTTTCCGAAATTCTCCACTACTGTTGCCATTCACTTAAAATACAATTTTTAATGTCTACCTTCTTGGAAGCCACTTCACCCAGTATCTCTGTTACCTTGTCAGAGTTTCCTTCGTGTAGCCAGTAATATGCTGCTCTCTTTCTTATTTCCAGGTCTAAAGGACATATTCCGAGAATGACTAAGGGCATCGGTTGGGGTACTTTCAAATGCGTCTGCAAGAGAATTCCTCGTTGCATCGTCTGATATCCCTTGCAGGTTTAACCAATCTTAGCCTATGTGCCCATGTACTTGCTCCATAACTTGCAATAGCTGTGATAATAACGCCATGATATAGTCTTATAGTCAGCAATGGGATTAGAAATCTTCTTTGCCCAATGCTAATTATCTTATTCATTGCTGCAGTGGTTCTTTGGCATATATAATTATAAGTTTTAAATAAAACTGTAGTGCACGTTTTCGTGTTTTAAGAACGACTGACTTTTATCTAATAAGCAGAGATCATAGAAGCACACACAGGCCGGCGCTAGGAATTTTGGGCCCGGGGTAAAATGGCCGACCTTTCTTCTTCTTCTTCTTTTTTTTTTTTTTTTTTTTTTTTTTTTTTTTTTTAAAAAAAAAAGAAAAAAAAAGCTCTACAAACTGGCTGGGCGACAATGGGCGGATTCATGGCTACATGACCTGAGGGCCCCTACAGTCGGTGATCGGGGCCCACATCAGCAGGCTGTTGCGGTTTCGTGGGTCGTCCACCCACATCTGCTCCCACAATGTTTTACTTTCAATCTCGCTCACTGAAATATAATGTGCATAGTTTAAACTCTTACCGCAAGTTCCTTCTAAAGATACAGATTCTCTTGACCGGCCGCCACTCAGTTTCCAACTGAGAACTTTTAAAGACTACTGAATGAATAAACAGTTATTTCTCAAAACTAATTTTAATTCATTGCCTTCAATTTTTCCAACACCACCAATGTTATAAACTTATCGGACTTCTATTTCTCCAAAGTTGCAGATCCAGTTAAAGTAGAACGGCTATTTGTACACCTTTTACTCACATTCACACGTTTACAACTTTCAACTTAACACCAACCACACTTCTCCACGTCCTGCGACCGACTGCCCACCTTGTGGCTACCACAGCACCCACCATGCGGCCCCCGGGGCTCACCCTTCCGTGGCCACGGACATGGTGCCGATGACGTCACAAACCGGCGCTACTTTCAAACACAAAGTGGTACCGCTACAAGGCGGGCCCGGGTACTTTTGACCCTCTTACCCCCCCCCCCCTAACGCCGCCCACACATACATAACATTGATAATATTGTAGATGTACATGTAACACAGATTATACTTAACAAATGTTACTATTAGTATCTAACTTAACATATTTTGATATATGACCAATACCCCCACTATATCAAAATAAACTAACAGCATTACTTTTCTTGTATTCCCAATAGTTTTAAAAGTTTACAATGCCTTACATGACATAAAGACTTTGTGAGTATGCCTCCAGACATACTCACAAAGTCTTTATGTCATGTAAGGCATTGTAAACTTTTAAAACTATTGGGAATACAAGAAAAGTAATGTTGTTAGTTTATTTTGATATAGTGGGGGTATTGGTCATATATCAAAATATGTTCATTCAGTATAACACCTAAGTACTTATTGTTTTGCGTCTTGTAATGGAATTTTCTCCAAGCTTCACACTGGGGTTGCGTCTCAACGTTCCTTTTATTAATATGTATTGAGTTTTTGTTGGTGCTAGCTGGAGCTTAAATTGTTTACACCACAATTTCATTATTTCTTTGGTGTTTGTCTCGATCTCTCTTTTATTGTTTCCTCCAACTAGCAGCAAAATATCATCAGCGAAGGCAACGATTCCTTCAAGCTCTGCCGGACCCATGAGTCTATTACAGGTTCCATAGCAATATCCCAGAATTCTGGGCCACATACTGAACCTTGTGAACATCCTTTTTTGTGAGATGTTTTGTCAGTTGCTGACCAGAGCTGTGAAGTGTTGCCGTTCTTCCGTGACAGTAGTCTTTCAAGCTCTCACACTAGCGCAACTCTCGTGGGCGTCCTAACTACCTTAGTCGGGCGAGCATACTCGGCCACCATAAATTATCAAAGGCGCCGTAAATGTCGATACATATGCCAATGACATATTTTTTTTTGTAATCTTGGTTGTCCGGGTTGAACCGCGTCAATTTGTCGAAACCTAACGTTTCGGCCATCATTTTGTGGCCTTCTTCAGAGTACTGTCACGGCTGGAACTGCTGCCGCCTATATATAGCTCCCGAAGAACGCACTAGCCGTTTGGAGTGACTTCACTCAAACTACCGCCGCCAGCGTGGCCGGTCCGATGGGGGCTTGCGCCCCGCGTTTTCCTGATCAAGCATGACCATATTTGGTCATGTTGTAGCCCGTCGTCCGCGTTCATATTATCTTGTCTTTTTTTGATTTACAATGCTTCTCTGACACGCCGGGGCCACCATCTGCTTTATTGAACCAATACACTTGTGTCACTGAATAAAATTGCGTGCCCACTCTCAGCAGAATGTTGCACTACAGCTGATTTGCTGACGTCATTATTTTTAATATGTCTCATGTATTCACACAGCCTTTCCTTGACTGTCCGTCCAATTTCGCCGATATATACTTGGCCACAGCTACAAAGTATCTGGTATACGCCCGCTGTCTGCAACTTCTCCTTCTTGTCTTTGACTTTTAAAAGCACATCAGAAATCTTCCTAGGCGCTCTGTATATTGGACGGATATTTTTCTTCTTTAAAAGACGGCCGATTTTATCCGTCACCCCGTGGACATAGGGTAATACTGCCGTGGGTCCGTCTATTCGTCTTCTTTCTTCGGCTTCCGGTGTCGGAGCACAGGGTGATGCTCGAGGTGCAAGCCTTGCAGTGGCCTTATTGATGACGTCAAGGCTGTAGCCGTTGGCCAGAAACGTCTCCTTTAAAATTTCCCTTTCAGCGGCTATGCTCGCTTCGTCGCTGACTATGGAAGCACGGACGGTTAATGTTTTTAAAATTATGCGTTTCACTGCTGGATGGTGGTAAGAGGCTGCATGCAAGTAGCGATTCGTGTGCGTGGGCTTGCGGTAAACTCCGTGCCCTAGGGAGCCATCTTCATTCCGTTTCACTATCACGTCCATAAAAGGAAGTTGTTTGTACACCTCAACTTCCATGGTGAATTTAAGTTTGTCGTGGGCACTATTTAAATGTTGGAACAAAGCCTGGAGGGATTCTCGCCCGTGAGGCCAGATAACAAATGTGTCGTCCACGTAATGCAACCACAAAGAAGGTTTCAGAATGTAATTGTTGACCACTTCAGCATCAAACGCCTCCATATACACGTCGGCCACAATTGGAGACAGTGGGCAACCCATCGCTGTTCCCTCATTCTGCTGGTAGAAGTCTCCTTGGTATTGAAAGAAGGTGGTCCTAAGACAGAATTCAGTCAGTGACGCCCATTCTTCTGGCAGACTGAGATATCCTAGTCGTTCCCTGATGATATTTATGGCTTCATCAATTTGCACGTTTGTGAACAGTGACGTGACGTCGAAGCTAACTAGTAAGTCACCGTCTTCCAGGCGTCTGTCCTTGATCCTATTTATAAAATCAGACGAATTTCGAACTGTAAAAGTAGAGCTAGTCAGATTCTTTAGCTTGTCCGCCAGATATCTTGCCAGCGGATGTGTTGGAGACTGAAATGCGCTCACAATGGGCCGTAAACGGACCCCATCTATGTGTATCTTGGGCAGGCTGTACAGTCGTGGTGTCAGGTGATTGGACGTAGTTAATTTTCTTTTGGCCTCCGGTTCGATTGAAGATGCTTCCCGTATTTTATTTGCAACGTTACGCCGAATTTTCTGTGTAGGATTTGTTGGCAGCTTTCCATATGTTCCATCCTGTAATAACGCCTCTACCTTTCGGTGATATTCTTCCGCATACATTACGACTGAAGAATGTTTGTCGAGTTGACTATATGCTGAGCTTTATTTATGGCATCCTCTGCTGACCTGCCTTTCCGGTAGCCGAACTGCTGCTGATTCATACCTTTCAATAATCTGCATTCTTTAATTCTTTTACATAGTAATTTTTCTTGAATTTTTCCAAATATATTGATTAGGCAAACTGGTCTGTAAGACTTTGGTAGTGTGGGGCCCTTACCTTCTACCTTCCTTATAATTTTTATGCTCGATGTTTACCAACAATGGGGTATCCTTCCCTGCAGCAGGCACGCGTTCAGCAATTCGGTAAAGTAAGGAACTATTTGTTGACTTAAGGCTTGCAACACTTCTGCTGCTATCCCATCAGGTCCTGGTGCTTTATTCCTCTTCAGTGTGCTTATTGCGGTACTTAATTCCTCTTGAGCGAATGGTAGAACCACCATGTCATTATCATATTCGTTATTCATTAGTTGCCTTGTAAGCTTGTGTTCCTCAGAATCGGACTCCTGCTGGTCGTCCGGCAAGAGCGTTTTCACGAGAAGTTCTGCCGATTCCTGCAAACTGCTTGTCATACTTCCATCTTCTTTTCTTAGTGTAGAAAATATGGTAAGTGATTTTACCTTCTGCGCAGCTAGCTTGTACGGAAGTCCCCATGGGTTTAATACCAAGTTTTTGCTTTCTAGTATTACTATTAAATGGAACTTACGTATTTCAGAGCAAGACGAATATAAGGATGGTGGCAGGATGCTATTTCGGTAGCAATCAGATCGGGCTGGCCGAAGGGCCGTCTAAATGCTTACACTCTGTTGACGGGAGGAAAGTGAGATCGGGAACGGGTCATCTAAAGGGCCCTTAACGGTGTTGAATAGTTTAGCATGGTAGTCCGCAGCAACAGGCGGCAAGTTTCTCAGGCACATGTAACCAATCTGGTCATGACCCGCGGCTTTATGCGGGATGCTGTCTGGCTACACGGCTGAGGAGACAGACAAGCTCGATATTGTGAACTTCATCATCCTCGGACTCCGGGAGTGCACTTAGACAAGAGTTAACCATGTCCACATGTTCTACGTCTCCTTGAGATGGTTGAAAATTTCTTTCAAACACATCCGCCAGCGCCTTATCTGTAAAGCGGTAAATGATGCCACGCTCAACTTTGAGGGATGGAAGTTTACTCTGTTTCTTAGTAAACCAGCGAGTATGTGACCAAATTGTTTCATCTTCCAGCTTTAGCATGGGAAAGAGGACTATCCACTCCAAATTTGAATAACTTTCTTGTTCTAGTGAGCCTTCACTCATTGGCAACCCGATTTTTGTGGCTGATCGCAGCAAGCAGTGCGGTTGGAGATGTGGAGAAGAAGCAAGGTGAGTCTGCATTGGTGTCGTAGCAGAAGTGAAATTTTTTGACAGCGCTTTTAACCCCTTAATCTACAATGACGGGCATAGCCCGCGTACGATGGTTGGGCCAAACGTAAATATTACGGGCATAGCCCGCGTACGATGGTTGGGCCAAACGTAAATATTACGGGCATAGCCCGCGTACGATGGTTGGGCCAGAACGTAAATATTACGGGCATAGCCCGCGTACGATGGTTGGGCCAAACGTAAATATTACGGGCATAGCCCGCGTACGATGGTTGGGCCAAACGTAAATATTACGGGCATAGCCCGCGTACGACGATCGGGCCAGAACTAAATATTACGGGCATAGCCCGCGTACGGTCATCGGGCCAGATGTGAATATTACGTGGAATATTTGATACGCAATTACAGTCTGATGCAATAATTGTGGTAGACGCAAGTATTACAAAATGTTTATTTATTAAAAAAAACTCCAAAATATAAAATTAGTAATCTGTAACGATATGATATATTTCAAAGCATTCTGGTACAAGTAACGGAACTTTACACTCTCACGTTGTTTCTTTACGTTTTTATTTTTGTGACAAACTGTACAACGTTTTGACGGTCTTAATTTAGAGGGTGTTGGATCAATGTGCTTTGGAAAATGAGCTCATTCCTTCGTGTAAAGTCTGTCTGGCGCATCTCCGGAAGACAATACGCCTCGTTCTCTATAAATCGGTTTTGGCATTTTCTTCAGTAGAGATTCGACTATGTTGATCTTATAGTCGACATAACATTGTTTCTTTCCATCATTCAGTTTTTTCCTTAAGATGTAAGAGTTAAAAAGACCAATATCAAATAGATAAAAAATAAATTTATATCCTTTCATGAATTTTCTCATCACTGGAAAACATGCTAATATTTGATCTTGGAGATCAATTCCATTCATTTTCTTGTTATACTCTGCAATACAATTTGGTTTTAGAGTGCCCTTGGATCCTTGTGAAGTCATTTCGACTGCTTCATGTTTTGTCGACAGCATATAAACATCTCGCTTGTCTTTCCATTTTATAGCGAGTATTCGGTTGCAGCTTCTTATTGCGTATTCGCCCCTTGTTAATTTTACACTGCACAAATCTTTTGGCATGTTCTTCCTATTCGAACGTACTGTGCCAATTACATTTGTTTTATATTTATATTATAATCTCATAAATAATTTTGGGGAAGAATACCAATTGTCTATCTACAAACCGCGACCGCTCTACCACGGGCGATGCCCGTCATGTTTACGATTGCCCGGATTAGCGTGTTACACAAGTCGTGCGAACGTCCCGAACGCTGCGCGAGCTTGTATACAATTTCGGCCCAACATCTTCGAATCTAAATCGTAGGTTAAGGGGTTAAAGAATTCTAGGGCGTCATCAGTGTTACCGTCAAATGGGATATTATCCAGCGCCTTCTTAATAACTCCCTGTAATTTCTCCATTCTGTCATCCGAAAGTCGAAGTTGGGCATATCTGTCGGTTGCTAGGAACCCAAACCAGATTCAACTACAACAGGCAGATGATTAGAAGACACATTATTATTCACTGTAGAGCAGTGTTTCCCAACGTGGGGCCCACGCCCCACAGGGGGGCAGTTTGGTTTTTTTAGGGGGGCAATTTAGAAATTGACTTGATACGACTTTACCGCTTTCTCTTCGGGTTATTTAAATGCAATGCTAGATATAGGTACAAAATATAGCAAAAAAGTAAATTCTTAAAACAGTGCTGTAAATAATTATTAGGTATAGTTTCGTTTGATGTTAGCAAATATATCATCCGGATGATTTGAGTCGTCAGCTTGACCTTTTTGGGATTCACCGCATAATGTGCCTCCTGTCTCGGGCTAAAAAAATGTGAAGTTACTAATAAAGCCTTACTTATTATTGACAATCATTTGAACATTCTATCCAATGATTTAAAAGAAAGATTTTCTGACTTAAAAGAAATTGATTTCCTAATATGGATGATGCAGCCAACATTAGTGGATTTGTCAGATATATCAGATGTTCAGTATCAAGAAGAACTTGCAGGATTGCAAAATGACGAATCAGTTAAAACTTTATTTAATATAAAAGGTGCAATGGCATGGCTTTGTGAAGAAACTAAAATCAAATACCCAAATGCAACAGAATGTGCAAGAAAACTTCTATTACCTTTTCCATCTTCATATTTAGCCAAATCTGGATTTAGTGCAGTAAATGATTTCCTGATAAAAAAAAAGTCTGGTTATAACACAACGTATGAGATTAAAGCTTACTAAAGTGGAGCCTAATATAAAATCTCTATGTAGCAAGCATCAAGCAAAAGGATCACACTAAATTGCCATAATAAATCTTAATTAAAAATCTTTTGAATTTGAATTTTAGTATTTCATTATATGTTTTTAAATTTTACTTACTGTGTTTTATGACAATATTAAAGTGTTTTCTTTCAAAAACCATCCTATATGAGTTTCTTTAATAACAAATAATTTTTTTATTAAAAATTATGTATGGGGGGCAAAAAAAATAATGTTAAAAGTGGGACATGACCAAAAAAAGGTTGGGAAACACTGCTGTAGAGGCTACAAAAAAAATCCTTTAAAGACCTTGAGATGAGGACACCAAGGTTCTTCAGGTGTCCAAACACACATATTGTGCTTGTTGGACACACGCTGCAGAAGTTTACCTGCTTTGTTGGTGATCCTGCAGTGCTAATCTGTGCGCTTAGCATTGAAGTCACCACCAACTGAATCTCTTATTTTTGAAAGGGCACATGTGCATTTTCATTAAGTTTACAGGAATCTATAAAAAAAGACAGCAAGTCTTTTAAAATTTACTGCAACTGATGAAGTAACATAAAATACACTTTTGACATACATTTGTAATTTACTGTGTACATTATGTGCTTTCTATAGATTTTAAGTATCCCAGAGATGTGCCCTTTTAATAATAAAACAACGAATAAAATAACTTTTTTCACGTTTGGTTTATTACATACGGATATTTTTTTGCTTCAACAGTAAAATTAAACTAAAAAATTACATTATATGAAATCACATTTAATTTAGCAATTATATTATTAGGAAGCTGTGTTGCTCTTCCTTGAAGGTGTTTTTTTTTAATTATTATTCCCACAATTTTTTCATAACCTAAAAGGTCTCATTAATTTAATAATAGTAGTGTTCGGATATTTGCTTCTTTTCCCAACTCTTTTTGATTTCGAGCTTCACTCGGGAGGACAAACTTTTTGGTGCTTGGACCACCACTTGTTAAACTCTAGGATGATGTCATTGTCTTCAACAAAAAAAAGTTCAATTTTCCCTTCATTTATAGATGATTCATTTCCCCTTCTATTCGTCGAGTTATTTGTGGATTTTTCATATTTTTGTAAATACGTCTACTGCGGGAAACACTATTTTCAGTCCGTGTTTATGTTACTGCTATCAGCTGTGGGCAAACCAAAGAGTTTCAAGCCACAGATGTGCAACTTTGCCAAGTCAACGATTCTTTACTGAGTACCAGCTGATGTTTATATTGTGTGTTAGCATCGCTGCTTTGTTTACATCTCAGACTTCGAAAATTTTTTTTTTCTTTCCGTTGTAATTCTTTTTCAGGTCGACGTGTGTTTACTTTTAGGTTATTCTTATATTTTGTGTGTGCATTTTGGGGGAATTTGGGATTTTTGTGTATATTGTACCAACATTTTCGAAAATTTTGAAAACAGCTGTTTATTATTACATGGTGACTCATAGCCTTTTGTCTACTTTTGTGATTGGTAATTTTTAAGAATTCCTCCCTTTCATTTAAAATTAGCTGTCCTTTTTCAGACTTTATCATTTTCATTTTTTTACTTTGTCAGTTCAAAGATTTTGACCAACCATGAAGAGGCCTGGCCTATTAACAATAAATGTAGATGCTTTATGTAAAGAATTGCAGGCGTTTGAGAAGGGCCTGAAGATCCCACCATTATTAGGTTCATATACAGAGGAACTTAAGAATTGTATACAAAGGTTCCAAGAGCAATACAATGATAGATGTCAAAGGGTGTGGAGCTTAGTTATGCGGAAGTGTGAGGATTACAAAAACACAGCGATGTATGCACAACGTTGCATACAACAACATATACTATCAAAGGCCGATTTAGGTTTTGTTTTACTAGAGATTGAAAGATGGAAATTGAAATTCGCGGGGGATATTGAAACACAGAACCAACTTGAACTAGTAAAGGGAACTCCATTAGCAGTCAAATCTGAATTTGATAAGAAACTCCTCCACTGTAGAGGAATGTTAGAGTCTGGGGCAGAAGCTGATCAATTACAACAATTGGCAGTACAATTTGATTCCATAACAAAAGTTACAGATGAAGTATTTCACATGATGCTAACCCTCTTTATAGACCTTAAACCCTTTCAGATTAAAACTATGGAAGACCTTCTGTCAAACTTTACTTCCTTTTGTGACAATTTAATGCAACAGGGAGAAGTGGGTAACAGTACGGTGCCTCCACTTCCTGTTGTGAATACTGTACTTAAAACAGAAACTTCAGCACCCACCCCACCCAAACCCTCAGAGGAGCAGTCTGTCCATACAGGGACACCCACTCACTTTGAGGGGGTATTTTCTGACATGTTACCCACTGTTCAAACAGAAAAAGAGAGCTTCTCAGAATACCATACCCCTTGCCAAGGTATTCAAATTAACAGTGAGCAGAGCACCCTGCATTTTGCTACAGAACTAGAGTTACAGAACAACAATCAAACAGAAGACATTTTTGCTGTCCAACCTCCGAATATAGCATATAGTACAGTTCATGTTCAAGTAGAGGAATTCTTTGTTGCATCAGATCAGTTGCCTCCCAGTACCCACTGTTCTGAACTAATAATACCCACACCTGAAGTGATAGGTAACAGTAACCCAGTCCCTATTCCTACCAGTAACATAGATGAGAACCATACTGCACCACTCCTTGAGGTTGTTAAACATTCTATTTCCAATGTGACCACTGGACCTGAATTTAGAGCAGTTTCAGAATTACAGAAAGGATGTTTGCCAGGGGAAGATTGGTGGACCCATTCACTTATGGAGCAAGGATATAAGATTAACAACAACCCTTCAGATTTCCAAGAATTTTGCGATTTTCTTCACCGGGCACCGCCACGTTTTAAATCTTCCTACATTATGGAAGAAAATGCATTTCAGCCCTTATTGGTTACACCCATAGAAACAGAGGATACAGTGATAGACACCACCCATCCTCAACCACCAACCATCCAGCAAAATGTGCAGATTTTGCCACCACAGCCGATGGTTACAGCTCATGTTATTGCCAGTCACTCAGAGCCTACCCTTACAGGGGCACAACTTATTCCAACCACTGAACAGCTGGTAGATGAAGCACCTAAGTTTGTAATATCCATCACACCCCTGCCATCAGCTGAGCAAATCATAATACCCCCTGCTACTCCACTTATTGATATTTGCTCTGTGTCAGTATCTGACCCTCCAGACCAGCTGATTGCTGATATTCAGTCAGTTGAACCGACATTTCATTATGTTTGTTCACATAACCCAATCAATACTGTTTGTAAGAAACCTAGATTAAGAAAGACCTCTTTTGTGGACAAATTGAAAATCCAGGAACAGATGTTCCCTACCCCTTTCTACCCGTAGTTGGCCATTGTTTTCCAAACAACCAGCAAATATTTTGCACATTCAAAAACATACAATGGCCACTATTCTTTTTCAAAACTATTCAAGTCAGCAAGAGACTGACATTTTGGTATTTTCTCATATGATGGAGAGTATACACTGTGGGGATGCCAGATTTTCCAGGGGCAAGCCACCCAGTACCCACAATGTTGATGCACTGTGCCCACACACCAGTTGAAATTGAAATGATTTCACATTCCACTTTTTCATTGGGCTCTCAACACAGGAATGTTGGGAGGAAAAGATTGATTCTGAAGACAGTGTGTTTTGGGAGGGTAGCTAAGATGAAAGGCAACCTCAACCCTTTCCCACTTAATGAGAATGCACTATTTGATGACAGGAGGAATGTCCTTAAACTTAAATTATTTGCCCTTGATATCCAGGGAAGTCCACAAGCAGTAAGTCATGTTATGGTGTATATGTTAGTTGATGTTTTTTCAGATTTTGCACAAATAGGTAACCATATTCAAAATAATAAGACAGTTAATATTGCCAGAGATCTGGTTTATTTTTTTCCCTTTTGCTATATTGCATAGATGTTTTGTTGACTTCTTTATGAAGCTGCTGGTAATTTTTAAGGTTATATGGGAGCTTGAACTTTTGCCCAACCTTGTTTTTTCTTTTTTGTACATCCAAATGTTAATTAGTGACCAGCTACCTAGGGAAGTTGTTTACCAGGCTGGGTTTGATGAGAGATTTGATACATTGGAGATAGAGCTGAGAGATGCTGAGAAGGACTGTCAAGGAAGGGAATTTATTTGTGATGATGAAGAAGTGAAAGCTCTTTTTGAATAAGGGGTGGAGATTTTACTGGTGTTTCTATGTTTACAAAAAGGGGGGAGGCTGGAAGAGAAGAAGTACCGAAAAAGGGGGGAGTGCTACTGTATTTTAGGACCAGGACATGAAGCTAAGACTTGCCTGCGATCCATTATTATTATTATTATTATTGGCATTCCTACCCATTCCCATTATTATTATTATTATTATTACCCTTGAGCCAGGAAGCGTAGACTTGCCTGCGGATCCCTCAATATTATTATTATCCCTTAATATTATTATTATCACACAATATTATTATTGCCCCACTATAATACTATTTTCCCACATTATTATGTGCATTATGGCATTTTAGGCATCGGCCCAGAGAGGAGATGACCTTACTTATATTACATTGCAATAGGAACACGCAGAGCGACCTTATTTTGTGCATGAACGTGGAGGAGGTGCAGTAGGATAGTCAGGACTCTGTTCCTGTGTTGATTTAGTTCCGCAGGCTAGCAGAGCTCTAGGAATTTCCTGTTAAATGACATTCTGTTACATCTCATACATGGGCATGACACATTTCCCCATTCATTAAACTAAGTGTATGACTGTACAGACCAGCATGACACCCGTGATAATATGTAAGCATTATGTTTCCCCTATAGGCGCCACTGTCGTCGTTCACACACACTATTAGGATTAAGGAAAACATAGAACACACAGTACATCAACATACTCTAAGGAGATTAGCGCTGACATGACTGAGTTATTTGCAAGTAATGTACTTTCTGAGATGAGATTTCGAGGTAGATGTTAGTTTTGTTTTTCATTGTGGAGGATTAATCTGAGAACTTGTTTGTGTAGATATTTACCCTTGTGTTTATAATAAGATGTAACATTGGGAAGACTTGGCTAGGGCGGGATGATTGTTCCTTGCGCCTAGAGGATTATTAGACGTTTATGATGATAGGAGGCATACATATACTCCATTACTATTTGCTACAGTGATACCCAACATTTATTATTATTTATATATCCCTTACAACATAGATGGTTTTGAATTTTGTGACCCCTTACACTGTAACGGAAGATTATAGGAAGCAGAAGTATACCACATACCCAGTATCATACTAATACATTACATCCCTTAAGATATACCCCGACATGAGTTTACTATACCCATTTATATCGTATGATGCGATTTCATATTTACCCACATTTAAGATATATTTCCCTATATAACAGTCACCATGAACCAGTGTACTGGTTCCTCGCAACTTTGTTGCCACTCAATACCCCGATTGTGTCGCAGCAGTGTACTGCTGGAAGGAAACTACGTTTCCATTAGTTTGTAAGTTTCTATTAGTATAGTGTTCTGTTGAACCCTATTAATTTTAAGATTACAATTTTGAACAAATTTCTAGTGTTTAGTTTCCCTATTATCCTATTTCTTATTTCAAGGTTTTTCTCTAGTAGTCATAGTAGTCCCATCTTGTAAAGCTAGTCTAGGGACTGAAATAATATTTTTAATGTAAATTTTTTGTATACTTCTTATTATGTATAGTCATCGGTTTTCTTATAACCTACTATCTTCGGATTTTGGCAATAAGTAGATTTTTGTTTCCTATATCTAATTTCTCATCTAAGTAACAATTTTTTTTTTACTCCTGTTTAGTTTGTAAGTTCTCTTTTGTATTATTAGAATAAGTGGGAACAGATGGCTTTGCTCACACACGTCGTTTGGTTTGTTTTGTATTGTTCGCAGACTGTCTGACTGACCGAGGTCCTCGGGGCGACTGCTGTGTCAGGAACCCGGGACATCAACATTTCTCGGCAGTGATAGGGACCTTTTTGTTTTATATAATTCTAGCACTACGATCTGCGACCGAACAGGACTTGGGCATTTAACCCATTTTTGAGCAAAGTGTACAGGACTTGGGCATTTAACCCATTTTTGAGCAAAGTGTACAGGACTTGGGCATTTTAACCCATGTTAAGTAAAGTGTGTGAAAAGTAGGAATAAGACGTTCAGGAAACGAAGGACATAGATAGGCAAAGCCTGATAATTTCTGTGAAGAACACAATTTTTGTAAACCACAGTATTCTAGTGCAACACATGTATTTTTTGTAAATTTTAGGTTTAAGATGTCTTCCCTTTGTAATTTTGTAACTATTTAGGTTTAAGAGCCATTGTTTTCCTTGAATATTTTGTTTGAAATTTCAACTTGATATTGATCCATTTTGTGTTATATTTTAAACCAAGAGTTTCTATTCCATATGTGGAATTTGTGATAATTTTTGAGGTTTTGGTAATATTTGCATACTTATGATTTTGATATTTTGCCTTTTTCTATGTTTTGATATTGATAATAATTCAAGAGTGTGAGTGAGTAAACGTTTCAGTATTTTTGTGATAATTTGGTGTGAATGGAGAGAACAGAGCGACCGCATAGGTTTAGGGTTAAGTTTAGTTTTGGGAATTTTTCCAAATTTTGGGGATGTTTTTCAGTAATTTTTTTTGGGATTTTAACTTTCTTTTGGGGTTTTTCTTTTTCTATTTAAGATGTTCAGCCAGTTTTTGTTCCAAAAATGACTTCAATCTTCAGGGGGCATGTAAGGTATCCCTCGTTATATTTTCAATATTTCGTTTAGATCCGTCAAGTTTAAGGTTAACTTCAGTACACGACACCACACTTTAAATCGAGTTAACAATAC
>JARYHS010007283.1:0-21003 GCA_031002005.1 Vandiemenella viatica
CAAACCGTGGTTCCCGAGCCTCATGCGGCTCGTTGAGGATATTAATGCGGCTCTGTCATATTTTTTTTCATACATCTTTACTGATAACAATAGTACTAGCAGTTGTAGCAACGTCGGTGAAACCTAAAGACCATGCCTCATCAGTCTGAATAAACGTTTTCCAACATGAATCTTACTAAAAAAATTTGTGAAACCAAAATTATGTTCGATATTAAAAACAACAAGTTATGCACGTAGTATGACAAAACTTTCTAAGGAATTGCAAGCGCATTGTTCTCATTAATTAAAATGCTTACTATTTTCATGTGGTTTATTTATGAATTAGCTGATACCCGCGACTTCGTACGCGTGGACTTAGAATGGCATTGACAGAATTTAATATAGAAAACTGTTAGTAACGTAGGATTGGTCGCAAACAACACTAAGTTGGCATAATATGACAGGAAAGAAATCACTATATCATTCTTCCGATGAACCTGTCTCATGAAGAGAATCAATTTCCAACATATTTAAAAACAGAAAAACAATGAAGTTGTAGGGATGTGGATGGGCAGCTTTATTCCAGCTTCATCCTTTATGCTTTCTTCAGCATGAGCACCCGATTCTTGGGTTCTAATATCTTTAGCTGCTCGTGCTCTGCTAGACCTACGCCTTAGGCCAGGTTTACCCATACAAGGCATGTCAAAAAAGAAGACAAAATATACTGGTACCAGAAACTTTAAGGCAGACACAAAGAAAATAATACAGTGCAGAGCAAATCTACATCTATACTAAATAATTCGTTTTGTCTCCAAACGAAATTTATTAACAGATCATACAATAACAGACTGCGGGAGAAGCACAGCTTGAGCAACCGACGTAACATTAAAGACTAACACATGCATCAGTCACTCTGTTACCATTCGATAAGTTCTCAAAATTTCATGACTACAACTGTTATTCATACAGAAAAAAATGTTATGTGCCCTTCCTATAGATACAAAGTATTTCCTTGTTGAATTCCATAAATGTCGGTATATCCTGTTAGGGGGCGTCTATTAATTGCGTGAGGTGTTTTCCGGAATTCCGAACCCCCCTTCCCTCTGGTGAGACTTCGTAAGATTTGGTCGCACCACCTTCCCCTGTAAAATATGACGTGAGATTTGGACGGAGGCACTCCCCAACGAATGGACCTCGCAACTTTTTGAGACCCCCTAAAGTCGGTTTTTACCCCTCTAAAATCGACTTTCACGTCAATTGTAGACCTTTCTTTAGGTCTACCATTCTACAAGAATTTCACCTCAAGTGAGACTTCCGTTGACCTGCCCCTTCCCCTTGGTGAGATTTCGTGAATTTCGCCCGAACTCCCCCCCCCCCCACGCTATTTCATCTATTCAATGGACGCCCCCTTATTCCTCAAAACACAACAAAAAAAACAGAGACTTACTTCCGAATTTATAATATTATTTGTGCAGTTCGCGCACACACTCACTGTGAGAGTAACAACCCCTGAGGGATCAATATAGCGTAAAAAAGAGTACACCTACAGCATTGCTAGACTACCTACGATATGCCAGCATCGCACAATTAAATTTGTGATACCTACAGTTTAACACGGAATGCGAACAACTGACGTCCAGGCGTGACTCATACGATCAAAAACAATTCCTAAAAATCTTTGCTTACACAGGAAACCGTGATCCAAACATCAGTACGGAAGCGCCTTAACCACTGAGCTACCAGACCGCTATGCAGAGACTTAAGCATCCTACGCGTCTGTCTATCACTGATCAATATTTTTTCGAAATTGTATGACAACATGTATTATTTTTATAGGAAAAAGTAAGCTATATCCATTCTAATGCCAAATAGTATCTCCTTGTCAAATTTAATCACGATCAGATTAGCCATTTAGCCCAAGAACCGTAACAAACATACAGAGAGCAGAGATACTTTCGCATTTATAATATTACTATAGATATATTATATAGACAACCTATGTATGATGGTGTATTGATTATTTAATAAATTATATTATTAATTTCTTTATAAAATTATTACTATGGCTCTAGGGATAATGCTAACACTCCTTATCAAGCTCCTAGGCTTCCTAGGAGCTTGATATGCCATAACTGTGCATGTCCGTTGTCTTGATTCTTCGGAATTTTGACAATTAAGATATTACTTTCTAAAAATTACTTTCTTAATTAATGATGTTACCAAACGGAGAATTTAATCTTTAAAATGATACCTCGTTCATCGATTCTGGTTGAGCTTAAAGGGATCAATTGGACTGGACTATTTTTTCAAAAAAAGAGAAACTTTTGGAAATAATATTTACGACAGTAATTACAAACACAAACATTCCAAACGAAACTCCATATTCAGAAATCATTAGCAGAATGGATAAACGTAATTAGGGATTACACGAATTTGAAACATCAAACATTATACCCATTACTCAAAAGGGAACAAAAAATACAGCAATCAACACAGTTAATACATTATAAACGATGGATACAATAACAACAAGTTAACATAAATATACATATTTTCAAAATACTCGCCGCCCACCAAACAAACTGAAAAGAAGCAGAAAAACGAAGCAATATCACACAACCTTATACAATCTAAAGATAAACGAAATTAAACCGGCTATGATAATTATACAGTGCAGTGTAATAAAAGTTTGAGTGCTAAATAAAGCAACATAGCAGAACCTGACCTGCTATAGAAAAACCATGCTAAAATCACTGATGCCGAGAGTAAAATGTATAAGTAAATCAATGTAAATTAAAAAAGTTAGTAGAGCGTAATTTATACCATAACTTTCGATGTACAAAAATGTAACCGTGCAAACATATAATGATATTTACACGCTTTTAACAGATGAAACAGCTGAAGACGCTGTTGTGAAAGAAGTGAAACGTGTTCGAAAAAACAAACAGACGAAGGAAATAAATTCAACAGCATTGGCAGTAATCATTTTTCAGACGCGAAGTTCGAGTTAAGAGTCTTTGAAAACCCCAGCCTAGAACAGGGTTCGAACCGGCAACCTTTTGCTCTTCCGATATATGACTTAATGATTCAGTCACCAAACCGCTTTTTGCATGAAAGTCAATAAATTCAAGGGGAAATTCCGCCCTTTCTGAAAGAATTTCAGTGTAACCTCAATGTTACTTTTGCGACAGTTTATACAGATGATTCCAGAGGTCACGAAACCAAAAGTGAAGTTCTTCTTTTCACTTTCTCGATACGGCTAATCTGTTACTATATGAATCCTATACAATAAAAACATGATTATGATCAAGAGTTTCAGCCTACACGCTATTTAATACCCACTCAAACGGCAGAACCTATGTTTCACCGGTACATTGAGTTAGGGAGCGTCCATAAATCACGTAGCTCCATTTTGGCCCCCTGTGAACACCCCACCCCACTCCGCGTAACAAGTAGCTTTTTCCCCTTTTGATTCAAGAAGACATTTTTTATTGTTTTCTCTAGTCAAACTATCGTAAATTACATACCAAGATAGTTAAATGCCGAAAATAAAAATCTACATGTTAATGTGAGTTCTGTACCTTAATTTAGTTGTGACAAATAATATGAATGGAAAGCTACGTGGCTTGGCTCGGAACAGCCCCTCCCCCCACGTAGTTCACCGTAGCTTTCTAATCAACCGCTCCATCTCCTCCTTCCCCTAGACCGAACCACGCAGTTTATGGACGCTCCCTTAGCGGCTAAGGCTCACGCGCCGGTAGGGACATACCCTCCGAAAATAATAGCCTTAAACTTGAAAAAGAAGTTCCCAGAGATCGACGAACTTGAAAATGAACTGACGAAACACAAACACCTTCCTTAACACCTTGACGAAAGACCACGGCGGACAGCTCAAAATTAATAATAAAATTATATATATATGTATATATAAATTAAAGCTGTCTGATACCTATAAAACAACAATTAGAGTCAAAGAAATTAAAATAAGTAAATAGATATTAAAAACTTAGCAAATAGTAAGATGCAAATACTAAATAGTTGCAATCCCAATGGAAAGATATAAATATTTAAAAATGTAAATAGGAAACAATTAGATATATATCATAGTATGTAGAAATAAGAAACTGTAATTATAGCATAAGGAAATGTAAAATGATGCAAAAATAAATATTAGAAAACAAAATATCACCACTGAAATATTTTTGTGACGCTGAAATGATCTTACTTTGTTCCTAGGAAATTCACTGGTATGCTCCATACTACAATTACGTAGTTAGATATCGAAATCACAGGCGGATTGCACTACAAGATTACCTCAGTTTCACTTTTTTTAATTATATATATAATATTCAGGATGTCATCTTTTCGATGTTTATCACTCTATGTCTCAAGTAGTAAAAACGAAATTATTGAAAGTAATGGCTGTTATTTTGTACCAGATGCGGTATTACGATAAAAACAAATGTTTCATTCTCTTTTAGGATTCCGAAGCAACTGAGAAACGTGGACATAATGAAAGCTTTACATCTACGTGATTTGTGGTGGGTTTATTTTTTTGCTACAAAGAAGTGCAACTGAAACATTGTGTTGTCGCTAAATCCTATATAAGTATAATTTTGTGGAAAATTATTCACCTAGCGTGTTGGGCGAACGGTTAACGTTCTGGCCTCGCATTCGGGAGCCCGCGGGTTCGAATCCCCGTCCGGGCATCCAGATTTGGGTTTTCCATGGTTTCCCCAAAACACTCCAGGCGAATGCCGGGATGCTTCCTTCAAAAAAGGCCATGGCCGAATTCCTTCCCATTCCTTGTCCCCCCAGTCCCATCTTGCCTCTAATGACCTTAGCCGTTGACGAGGCGTAAAGTAATAAGTAAAAAAAAATTGTTCAGAGCAACATAATGTATCATCCGAAATGTAATTATTACTATCTGCTTTACAATGTCTTGACGAGGATCCAAGATTTTTGACGTTCTCAGTGTTTACCATATATCGATATTTCAAATGAGTGACTTAAACTTAACATACATACATTTTAAATGTCATCAGACAGTGGTGATGATTGAACTTTATATGATCATTCGCATGCATCATCACAGCGGTTTCTTATGCTGCAACACATAGGTGATCTAGATGAAGCACTCTTGAAGATGCTCAAACATCGGTCTCTGAAACGATGTGCTATTCAACTGAAAAGAGATGCAGCGTAAGAGCGTGGAAGTGTATAAAAATGACAGAGGTAGCTGTTCCACACTGCATTAGTTCATAGCTGTCAAGATGTAATGAACGGTAGAGTGAGCGGAGGTTTTGTTCCCACTGGCGCAGCTCCTGAAGGCGCCGTCCAATTAGTCGCCGGACCAGTTGCTGATACCGTTACACTGGCTGCAGCTCATTGAGCGCGCCGCTGTAGAACAGATGTGTGGGATTGTTTGCCAGAACATTTCCTCTTTTACGTCCCCCGGCCAGTCATGTGAGCTGAAAGCTTTTCATACCGTCCAGCTATTCATCTACGAAACACACTGTGCCCTACAGAAAACTGCTGAGTGTGCGTGAATCAGCGGCACTCATTGCTGTTACTTCGTTTGCGCAGGATTCTCGAGCTTGGAGCTCAAGGATGTGTTTTACGGATGTATCAGCTGGAAAGCTGTAGAATGTCGAAGATAAAGTATGCAATTTGTGGTGCCTTATCCAGTCCGAGTTCTATCTGGAATATGAAATAGTTGATTTGTAATGCCTTATCCGCTATAATTTCCGTAACGTTGGTGCCTAGAACTCAGATCAATGAAGCTCCATCGCCGGTCGTTCCATCGTGATTTAAGTTTACTGTGGATTCCCGAAAGAATTGCAGGCGAATGTCAAGATAGGCCCTTTACAATGTCCTCCCAGTTACTTGATACATTCTCATGGCTGCTCTGTTGACCTCAATCGACCCTAATTGAAAGATACTGAATCAACTGGTTCAAGCCGTGGTTAAAGAAAATTGGGAACTGGGCAATGAGGTAGAAGAGGTTTAATGCGTGATTCACAATCACCATTCTGATACCACAACCCTGGGTTAGGTTCCAAATACATGGAATGAGGGCATGCAGCACTACTGATAATGATTCTTCAGTCAGATGGAGAATTTGATCTTGCCAGTTTCCTTTTTGTCACTTGGAAGAATAGCCATGAACTTTCTGGCACTGGGTTTAACCCCTTCATTCCTCTTACACTACATTATCAACATACTGTAGTGGAGACACCCACCATCAGAGTCATCAACACAACTAGAAATAGTATGCGAATGGAGAAGTTACCGAGAAATCAAACATCCTCGGTGATACTGCACCTGTATACCTGGAATGGCATGCTACAGAAACACCAGATTCTGTTCGAAATAAATTAATAAATAACTGATGTTTCCTGATTTTTAAATGGAAACTCTTGCATTTTCAGCAAGGCACTGGTTTGCTATCAGGGGATTTCATCTTCATCTTCATCAGCCAATTCAATCATTAAATGATGTGGCCTCTTAGAGTTCGGAAAGATCTTGAGCAGTCTTTTCCAGGTCGAACGATCTTGGGTCATTCTCTGCCAGTTAACTCCAATACCCCTGCCTATGTCCTTGTCCCATTGGTCTGGTTGACTTCCTCTTGATCTGTGATGATCTCTTGGGCTCCAATCTAACTGCTTTTGTCCATCTTTCATCCGAGCAACACGGCCAGCCCACTGCCATTTCAAGCAGGCTGCCTTCTCGTAAATGTCTGTGACCTTTCTGGCTGATCTAATGTCTGTTGTTCTCTTCTCATCTTTTCTGGTTAAAACTAGCATTGACCTTTCCATAACTCGATGTGCTATTCTAAGTTATCCTTTCACAAATAAGTGTACAATAAGGTTTCTGTGACTTATCCGCCTAGTGCAGCTAAATAAAAAACTTCGTTTTTTGGCAGACGCGTTTCGATTTATTCAATCATAGTTTTTGTTTCTTGTTTTTTACATTGAAGTCAGGGGAAGTTCCATTTCAGTGCTTTTTCTGTTGCTTTTTTGTGTTCCGCACATACACTGTGGTGTGTTTCTATTCGCACAAACTTTCTTCATTTTTAAAAACGCACTATTGTTTACGCACTTTTCTGTCTGTGTAACCACTGTACGAGCATTTGTTGGTAATGAAAACAACAACAAATGCTCGTACAGTGGTTACACAGACAGAAAAGTGCGTAAACAATAGTGCGTTTTTTTTTTTTAAAATGAAGAAAGTTTGTGCGAATAGAAACACACCACAGTGTATGTGCGGAACACAAAAAAACAACAGAAAAAGCACTGAAATGGAACTTCCCCTGACTTCAATGTAAAAAAACAAGAAACAAAATCTATGATTGAATAAATCGAAACGCGTCTGCCAAAAAACGAAGTTTTTTATTTAGCTGCATGTAGCATAACCGATAGTAATAACATCTTTGAGGTAGGCGTTCCTTGCCACGGGCCAGTGAGTACTCTAAAAGAAGTTTCCATAGCAACGAGGGAGACACACAGAGACGGAGAGATTACTTAGTAGCAGCTAAGGAGAGCTTGTTAATGGAAAAGTTCGATAATGTATTTAATGGATGTGTTTAATTTAAAATAAAAGTTGTGATTTATATTGTGAAGAAAAGGACTAACAAATTAATTATTTGATTAAACTGCACAAAAGATATCTTCAGGAATAATATAAATAGAAGCACATTCTTAAATACAACAGGGCGTATTTCTTAATAAGTAATATCAAGCAAATGCTTATAAGAAATGCGACATGGCGACCCTGCAGTTGATACGAAATAACAACTAAGTTACAATTCGACAACAAGAATTCATCGAGAAAAGATCCTAGAAACGACTAACAACAAATTGACGGCAGCGCCTCCAGCGGACGATCAGGAACTATTAAGAAAAACATCGCAGTCGGGAACAGCTGATCTTGGATACATTCCATCTGTGCTGATATTTACTACGTCGCATATGGAGGTGGTTTGAACGGCTACAGCGACTGAACCACTCGTATATACAGCTAAGTGATTTTTCTAAAGAGTACTAAAGTGTAATAGTCTACCATACACTTTAAATTTTCAAATAATTCACTGTTCATAACCTTACGGAGTGTAAATTATTTTCTTGACCTTTTAACTTGCAAATTAATTTCACGAAGAACAAGACGTTACCTGTAAAGTTAGATTTTAGTAATTTCAAGTGTACTTGATTTTAATTTGCATAAAGTAGAACATGTACACATTGTATAAATTTCGCAAGCTTTCCAGCTATTTATGTTAACAAACAATTTCTTGAAGAGATAGGTAAAGTGATGAATAATTTTTACGAATTGAAAAGTTGCCGACTTTGGTCCAATTTTGACTGAATCTTAATATAATATTAATTTGTCGTAAGAACAGTTTGATTGTTTTTTTTGGAACTTTCTGTTCCCAATCGGGATTTTTTTTTTTAGAAAAAAAAAATAAAATATTTTAATATTATGCAAGAACCTGTTGGTTGTAGTGAAGAAAGGCCATTGACTTCCTCTAACGATAGAACTACATCCACTACTGATACGTCGGAGGATTTCTATGGGTTTCCTGAGACTGAGTCCCCGATTAATGACAGGAGTTTTAACAATGTTACTCTGTCCGATTGTGAAGCTACTTTTTCTAATATAGGACTATCTGCCACGGAAAACTTACTAGATCACATTCCCTTAGGAGTAACCGAACGAACAACACTTGATGACCCCGAAATGGTTCAAATATGACAACACTTATAGAAGGCATCACTAATGATGAACCACAGACACTGAGTGGTACTAACAAAAACACTCAACTACCTTCAGACACGATTTCAGACTTAAAAACAGTTTATGTTCAGTTTGTTTTTACAATCTCAAAAGGAACTGGTTGAACAATCTCAAAAGGCACTGGTTGAACAGTCTGAACAATCTCAAAAGGCACTGGTTGAACACTTTCAAAATGCACTGGCTGAACAGTCTGAACAATTTCAAAATGCAATGGTTGAACAGTCTGAACAATTTCAAAATGCACTGGTTGAACAGAAAAGAGAGTTGTCGGAACACTTTACTAAATCTCATGAGGGCTTATGCAGTAATTTCAATTCGCAGTTCCAAACTGTTAGCAATCAACTTGACAGCATTACAAAGGAGGTTGCATCTACCAAAAAGTTTTGTGAAAAATATATAGGTGAATTGAATGACAAAATTGACATTATCAAGACACAATCTGACAACACTGATAGTCGGCCTAATACTGTAAGGGAAAAATATGAGATGAGTAATGTTACAATTAATGGTGATGTAAATCATGTCAAGGATAGACAAATTGTTAAAGAAGGGTTTCACTTAAAAGATGAGTTTAAGCATGAAAGTAACCAGGTTGAAACTTACACGAAGACAGATGAATCAGTGGAAAAGGGTGGTAAGTCTATAAAAATGTTTGATATCAGAGACATTAAAGGAACAGGTGGCTTTGATCAGGTAAAAGAGATGGAAGAGACTTTGAAGGTAGATGGATTAGGGAGTTTGATGATTTTGAAGGAAGTAAACTGTGACATTTTTTCCATTGTTGGGGAGAATTATGTTTGTGATTATGGATCAAAGCAGTTAAAGAATAATGGTGTTGAACATTTTCAGAGTTCTTTACATATTTTTGAAGTTGGTTTGCCATGTTACTGTTCTGGCAAAGTAAGATTAATTGTAAACAGGAAGTTGCTTTGTATAAATAACTGGGGAAAGGTGAACTGGAAATATAGAAAAAAAAAGGTTTTCTTTTTGTAGAGGGGTAAGCTATGCTTACTGCCTCATCCTGTGTACAATTCCAATCAGGACATTGAATCTACAACTCAAAAAAAAAAAAAAAAAAGATGTGTACATGTGTACATATAAACTCTATCATATTGGAATTTACTATTATTATTAAGTTTTAGTTGGCATATTGTTGTTATTCAGTGCCACAAAACACTTGTAAATAGTACTGATTGTTGTGGCTGCGCACAATTCAACTGTAATGATAGTAAAAGTTTATAACCACTAAGTGGAAGCTGTCACTTACCAATGTTGATGATCTCAATCAGATGTGCAGTCTTCGGCTGTTACCACAGCATACCATTACATAAAAGTTTATTGTCTATTAAGACTTTCTTTCAGTAAATATATAGTTTGTAAGGTATACCGGAGCATTAGAATGAATAGAATGAGTTGAGAAGAAACAAGGTGTTGTTATGAATAGAGGTGTTTTGCATTAAGAAGTAAAATATCATATAGAGAGGGTACAGCGGCACGGTCGGGACTCAGTTCCTGTAAATAAGGCCACTATCTAGGCATTGCCTTTAAATGATACCGAAAGGTTCGGGATTTGGTTAACACAGGTATAGCTGAGGTCCAGGTAGAACCTTCAAATGACTTTGTTGTTACATCTCTTAGCCTATATATGAATATATTCAAGATGAAGTGGAGAAAGTTATTACTTATGAGAGAATAATGTAATGGATTGAAGAAATAAATAAAAATGAAACTGTGATGATGATGCTAGATTAGCAAGAAACAATGGTGTTCCAGTTGTATTAGCAAGGGTTGATTGTACTGGTCCAGGGACCAAATATGTGATTTAAATAATGTTGCCGGTTATACAACAGTTAAATGGTTCAAAAGGATCGGTCTTATGAAGAATATAATGTACCAAGGGCAGGTAATAGAATTTTTAAATTATTTTAATGGTATGCTTGGTAAACAGGCGGAGGCTATGACAGTTAAAGATGATGTTATTAAAAACAATTCTGTAGTATAATATTCCTATTGTAATTTTGGTTGTTAAGTGATAAGGACAGTAACTTGTCGAAATGTGTGTTACAGACTATAGGACGTTCCAACCAGTAGCGGCTTATGGAAAACCACCAGGGAAAGTTACCTCAAGACATCTGTACTCGTGATTTGTAAAAAAAAAAAAAAAAATGGGTTATTAGCCAATGTAAAATTATAAGCTCTCCTTACCTAAAACGTGACAATTACAGGAAAGTTTACCATAACCATTTATAATGGTATGGAGGTCAAATGGTATGGTAAACTTGGGGGGGGCTGTAGCATAACCGATCATAACCGATAGTAATAACATCTTTGAGGTAGGCGTTCCTTGCCACGGGCCAGTGAGTACTCTAAAAGAAGTTTCCATAGCAACGAGGGAGACACACAGAGACGGAGAGATTACTTAGTAGCAGCTAAGGAGAGCTTGTTAATGGAAAAGTTCGATAATGTATTTAATGGATGTGTTTAATTTAAAATAAAAGTTGTGATTTATATTGTGAAGAAAAGGACTAACAAATTAATTATTTGATTAAACTGCACAAAAGATATCTTCAGGAATAATATAAATAGAAGCACATTCTTAAATACAACAGGGCGTATTTCTTAATAAGTAATATCAAGCAAATGCTTATAAGAAATGCGACATGCACTAGACGGATAAGTCACAGAAACCTTATTATTAAAGCAGCTAAGGAAAAAGGCCTGAATCTCAACATGTAATAAGTGTACAGGTTTCACAGCATTAAATCAACACAAGAAGAATCCATTGCTCGTAAGCTATTTGCTTTAAATTTGTGGGCATATTAGATTTGAGGAATGTCTCCCATAACCTTGCTATCCCAGCTTGATGCGACGGAAAATTTCAGGTCTTACACCTCATCTCACATTTACAAACTGAAAATGAAATTTTTTTTTGAGAAGTAATTAATTACATTCATGTAAATGTATTTTACAGCATTAAGTGTCTTATCAATGTAGATATCTGATAAAATTTAATCACTTTCTTCATACATCCTTTAATCGCGTTTCCCCACTAATAACAGTTATCGACATTAAGCATCGACGTTCTCTCTAACAAGAAGGGAAAAATATAAATTCGAAGAGTGACGAAAGATTTTCTGGATTGTGTCGAAAGGAGTGTAATTATCTTCATCCGCAGATTAACTGGCGAAAACGTTAGGTATTAGGTCGTTTAGTACATTAAGTGACGTGTTCCAGAGCAACACTTCGTTTTTTCCCCTCTTAGAAGTGTAGAGTAGGGAAAGCCTATAGCAACCAACTGCAAATTATGTTGCACCTCAACAATTCCATTGTGTTGCTTACACGAACAATCCGGGAGCGAATTTCTTGTTAGGGCCACCTGAAGCACGTATTTATTATGGTGGCAGTTAGATCTGAGAACGTTTTGGCGTTATGTTGGCAGCTATTTCCACAGTTCGATTAGCGAATATGTTCTCAAGTGGTTCGACGAAAAGCGGTTTCCGTGATTATCCATTCGAATAGAGCTAATACTCAGTATTCTGTTTCATTCTCGCTGTCGTTTTACCAGCCGTGGGGGAAATAAACGATCACACTGCTACATATAATGCACCGAGATGGGAGGAAACCAATATTGGCCTCCTACCTATCATTCGGGAGGACCGGGGTTAAACTCGGTTCGGCCATCCTGTCTGAGGTTTTCCGTGGTTTCCCTCAGACACTTAGGCGAATGCTGGGATGGTTCCCTACAAGGCCACGGCCGACCTTCCATCCCCCTTCCCTCCCCGTAGTAGTAGATTGGCTGAAAAGAGTCCCCTATGACTCTCCAGCAGCCCGCCTCCCAGCCTTCTGCTGGGAGGAATGAAATGTAAAAAAAAAAAAAAAAAAAAAAAAAAACATATAATGTCTTAATGTGCTAATAATTCAGGGATGGTTCGCTTTAACATATAGTTGTAAACGGTACTTTAATAATAACAAAAAGTAAATTTAATCTTAAAATCCTCGGTAAATTATTCCTACCCTTCAGGAATGATATCTTTCAGTTAACAGGAAACAGTTTTATGACCGCGTTAGCGAAGGCATTTTATTGACTTGATCCGACTAATTTCTAATGTTTTTGTTTTCAAAGAACATTGCAGCAGCAGTAGAGTAAGAAAACTATTAATTATACCGCATGTAAGAGCTGTAGCAATTAAACCTGCTGTTAAGTGAATGCGATATGGCTGTCTGTACAATTAGTTCATCTTTCTTTATGTTTCGTAATACATAGCTGTCAAATATTTTATATTATTTTTGTCTCGCTGTTTCAAGGGCACGCCTCCTTCGCTTCCAGCAGATGAGGAGTATTTAACGCCACTCTTCCGGTCGTAATGTAGAAAGTATGATTTGCGCTAAGACTTTCATCTTTTTGCTAATAATATTGCCGTAGTTGAAATGCGACGTTCAGCTTCTAAACTATATAGGTTGAGATAATCTCACTGTTCCAAATTTCTTCCACTCATGCGTAAAGTCTTAACATTTCGTTTAGATTATTTCTGAGCGACACATTAAGAAGAGAACATAAACGGTGTGTCAATTGCCTATCTATCCGTAAAACATTTTAAACATCAAATGCTAATATTTTAATTTTATTTATTAATTACTTTGTAACAGAGTTTATTGACAATTTCTTAGTCGTGGCCACAGTGGGAAAGATATCAGAATTCTGGAATATTTGTATTAAGTACGCACCAGAAACTGGAGCTATCTTAAACAATTTATGTCAATCAAATTTATTACGTCTTTTATTACAATTTATAAGATCAGATATTATTCAGTACATTAATGTAACGAAAGATTTACAGAATGAAATTCAAACTTAACTCTTCTATATTTGGTACCTGAAATATCGTAGGTCTATAGCATGAATACACCGACGTCTAAGTAAGTCCATTATTAAAAGTTTCACATGAGCTCTCCTTTTGTCCAACTTTCCACCCATAAGTTTGTTTGAAATTTTTGGCATAAGTTTATCCATTATACGAAATTGCCGTCCATTATCTTTGCATACAACAAACCTGAAACCAGGAAAAAGTCTATACATTTGATATACTTTTTTTTTGAAAAAAATGAGTTGTGGTAGTATTATTAAGCTTCAGTAAAATAATCATTTTTTTTTTAATTTGTGTCCGTCTGCGTTTGGATGGACGGTACACACGCAAAAAAATACTTATTTGAGTTTGACCAGGGTTGCCAACTCAAAACATTTTTTTTATCCCTAAATCATCCAAATTTAGAGGTAAAACCCCTAAAAAGTAAATATTATATTTTGCTTATTAATATTCGTTATTTATAAATTATGCAATATTTCGAATATTATTTCTTTTTGTTCTGATGGTACAGAGTTTTTGAGATCACACATATTAATATTGATCAAGCTTAACATTTTAGTAGAAAGATTAAATGTTATGCAACATGCACAATCTCGTTGCAGTGTGAATCGGACCATCAAACTTTGCAGCATTTCAATAGATAACCATTCAAGCAACTTATTTTTAACAATATTATGGATAGAAAAGACGCGTTCGAAATTGGAAACGGAATTAATACTTGGTCGAACTCTGAAATGTTTTCAAAACCTTAAAGCCACCTTCGTCACAATCATCACAGACTTCTTAATAAAAATCACCTTAAGTGGAAGTATTCCACCATGTTTTATTGCTCAATTGATGCCACTCATATTCGATGTCATTTTTATCGCCAAATATATGAGTACGCTGGATGTGATTTTGTATTGTTTTTATATCGGGTTTTTACTTGTAACAACATTTGGGTGCAAATCAGCAACCATTTTCAATATTGTTAATCAACAAATTGCATGTCGATACACAACAGCTTGGTTAATTCGACCACAAATATGTAATCAACAACGGAACCATTGTTCCACGTTTATTGCCACCAGCCAACATCTTTACATACCCTAGGTAACCAAAGTAGACTGCGTCTATAGTAAATACTAAATACTGAGTCTATGGTGACTTTTTAATAAATTATTGATCAGAACATAGATTTTTTTTCAATGATCAGATAAAAATATTCATTCAAAATGAAGTCTGAATTCTTACTAACGAGGTACTGTATTTGATGTCACTATTTTAGTATACAACAAATGAATACGCAAATCGAAAAGTCTCGAAAAAATACCCCTAATAATTTCCCTAAAATTATAAAGCCCCTAAAAAAAATCCCATCTCGCTTGTAAAACCCCTCCCCCCCCCCCACAAATTTGAGGGGAAAGCCCCTAACTTGGCACCCATGATTTTGACTGGTTTCGTTTAAAGTAAAGCCTATGCATGGTCTCGCGGGTAAAATAATGTACCATTCATTTTGTTGTAAAAAATTTAAAAATTAATGCCACCTCCTCTTTGTTTTCCGATTCATGTAGAAACCAATGGTTGGATTTTAAAGGGATTTACTTTAGGATATAGCACATAACCTCGCGGGTGAAAAAAAGGTATGTTATATTTTAATATGATGTCGAAAATTTTAGATTTTTTAAAAATAACGTCAGTTTTCCATTTTAACGCGATTAACTCAAAAGTTACTGGTCGGATTATTAAGGGGTTTCGATTAATGTACAGTTCGTGGTGGCGTGAGTAAAATGGAGCATGTTTAATTTTGATTCGGTGCCTGAAAACTGTGAAATTTTCTAAATTATTTTCGTTTGTAATTGAAAGCGACACACTGAAAAAAATACTGATATTGATGGGTTAATTAATCTGCAGCCAGTAGTGTCGGGGAAATTGGTGTTTGTTTCATTTTGATGTGATTTCTAGAAGCTGAGATTCTTATCATAGTTCTATCAATTTTCCGTTGAACACTTTTCACGTAAAACTATTGGTTGAATTTTGATGGAGTTTGGATTAATGTACGAGTATAGCATGTTATCCCGTGGGTAAAATATTGTATGTTTCATTTTGATGTGATGTTGTATAGCTGACAAATCGATATCTATAAGTCGAAAACCGGAGTATTTTCGTACCAGAAAAACTGAAAAACAGCTGCGCAGATTTCTATGGGGTTTTTACGGTTTTAGATTCGAATGACTGGATTGTTTGGCATGTCTTATCATTTGACGTAACATAAAACCGGAGCAGTAAATTAAAATCTGAACGTACTGCCTGAAACAGCAGAAATACGATTCCAACGTCATATATCGTAAAAAAATAATAGGTATATTCTCGCATGTAACGTTTCCCTTCTTAAATTTTTGTTTTTAGTCTTTAAACCCCATAGATGGTCGTATGGAATGCGAAGAGGAAACCATGTAAAGTGGAAAATATGTAAATTAATTTTAATAATATAATGAAATATCATTCCTCGTATCTTCTTTGCTTCTTGAAGTTACTCTCTGAGGCCGGATTGCTACAATCTCTGCTGTTTGAATGTGAAATTATATTCGCTGTTGATAGTAAGTAATGCATATTTGATGGGTTTGAATATGAAAATGAACTGGTTAAAACCTTTAGTGTAGAACCTTCCGAGAAATTTGTTGCTTTTTGAAACTACTATCTCAGGCCGCACAGTTATAATCTCTGATGTTTGGAAGTGAAATTAAATTCGCTGTTAATAGTAAGTAATGTATATCTGATGGATTTGAACGTGAAAGTGAACCTTTAGTGTTGACATAACAGTATTTTCGTAATTTATTGTTGAGCCATTCTGTCTTTACCACATTTTCTGAAAAAAATAATTGTTTTATGATTGCTATGGTTATTATGATGAACCCTAGTACACATGTTCCTGATAGGATGGATAAAAATATTGCAGGAATATATCAATCCCAACCCCATCTCCTTTCTGCTACACTGGGGGTTAGCTGGTTAAATCCGTATAGAAAATGGAGCGACTGACATGAAATTTGATACACAAGTTCAAAAATCTGACCTCTGTTATAAACTTCAATATTTACTGTGTGTCTGAATCAACCTAGATCATTCCGGGCAACGCCGGGAACTCTGCTAGTTTAAGATAAATCTTTCCGTGAACGCAATTTACTAAGAAACAGCTGATCGGATATTGCTTCGGTTTTAATTTATGTACGAGCCGTTGTTCCGCGGGTGTAATAAGGTGTATCATTAATTTTGATTTATCATCGAACAGCCGATTAACTGAAATAAGAGTATACACAAATTAGTAGATCCCGTAATCTAAAGTAACGTTATTTCTTATAGTCGAAATGTTTATCTTGATTTCATCGTATGAGCGGCATCGTATTATTCGGAGAAATTACTAGTTTGTCGAGGAGACCATTCATTAAAAACGATGTTGGGTTGACTGAGCCATGGAGGCTGCGGATCATGCAGTTCTTGTTCATGTAGGCTTAAGACAGTAGTGTATACAATAATGGTCCATGAAGTTGAGGCCTACTGAAAAGTTTTAATAAATTTGGAACAATTAAAACAAGATGTTCACCACAAATACAATATTACCAACCTTGGAAATAATTCACGTGAAAGACACCAGAATGCTGCTATTACAGCAGTTATAAGTAAACAAAAAATTGTTATGCTATTAGATCTGAATGCACAAGTGGGTGAATTTGTTGAGGCCATAAATATATCAAAAGACCGGCTAGGAAATACTGCTAATGGAGAAAAGATAGATAGATACCGCTGTCGCTAACAGCAAATCGAAAAGACATTCGCATGAATCCTCCAAAATAAGTATACGGCACCGTACTATCAATGCGGACACGAATGTAAGCACAGAGTAAGTAAAAGAAGAAGTAGACGACTGGAAAGCGTAGAAAGAGACGACGCATAGAATCGGCTATTGTCTGACTCGAGGACACGAGCTGATTATAGTACATACAGTATATTATAGTGTGTCCATTTGGAATTGGGTATCAAAGGTCACATTCCCTTTACCCAGTGCCTCAACTCACCAGTCTCCAGCTACCCACCCCTCCGAGCTGATCCCAGACTTGGTTTACACGAGAATGCCTGTGGATGTATACGCATCGGGCTCTCTCACTTCTGCGCAACAGCGGAGGGGGTGAAGCTGAGTGACCTTGAGTCGCCTATTCAGTGTGAACAGACTAAAACTGACAGTAATATCATTCCATCAACACATTTTGGAGATAATTCCAGAAACATTTTGATATATTTGTTGATCATTAAAACAATAGCTTTCTTGTGAATATCTCCAATATGGGGACAAACCAGAGCGCTTGCCCCGGATGGCAACTTCAGGGGGCGGCAAAATCGTATCTAGACGACTTTTTTTTAAGCTCTACTACTTCCCTGGGCGGTGCGACAGTTGAAGGCGGCAAAAAAATATTATTCTAAGGGGCGGCACACTTTTTTACCCCGATTCAAAAAATTCCTAGCTCCATCTCTGATGTTTCTCCTTCTACAGAATTTCAACATATCAACAGACCAAATAAATGTCAATTCAATTTTGTATTAATACCTTCTTTTTATTCCTTTATTCCATCAAGTTTAATAATGTCGCAAATTGTTTGAACGCTACTTAGCTATTCCATATATTTTTTTTTTTTCATGGAGTAACTATATCAGTTTGAAGTTGTTTCCTTACTGAATTTGGACCACATGCTTCATCCGTGTAACCAAAGATTTGTGGTTTCGGTTTTTATTTATAGCCCTTGTCTTGCTGACAGCTCTCACAATTTCGCAAGAAACTGGTATGGAGGTGACGAGATGCAGCATGTGGGAATGAAAATTCGGCAAGATTCGGACTTGTTTTTATCGATGGGGCTTCAAAGATTGCCGACAACGATATCATTATAACTGGAAAAAAATCATATGGGAAGGAATTCAGCCGTTTAGAACAATGGTAAACCGAAATCTGGATGGAAAAGCCGCGGATCAAACCCACCAGCCCGGAAATTTTTTTTTTTTTTTAACTGCTTAACGTCTCCTATAACAACTAGGTCTTGAGAGACGGGAAAGGATGGGGGGCAAGGAATGGGAACGAATTCGGCCATGGCCTTTTGAAGGAAGCATCCTGGCATTCACCTGGAGTGATTTGGGGAAACCATGGAAAACCCAAATCTGGATGCCCGGACGGGGAATCGAACCGCCATCCTCCCGAAGCCCGGAAATAGGAGGTACAAGCGTTTTCACTCTGCCACTAGCCTGCCTGGTGTAGACCTTTCCATTGGATCAGAAGGGCGATAACGTGATGACGTACGATCTGAAATTACTTTTACCGCTATAGATTTTCCATGTTTTACGGATGTCGTTCCGCTTAAATGCTTTTTATAAGTTTAAACGATCGTCGTGTTCATTCTAGATCTAAAAGGGAAGAAAAACATTCACTTAATTTCTCGAAACCATAAAAGCGATAAATTCCGATTTTTCTACATACAATGGGAGACCTCCAATTGTAAAATTCATATTCTACTCGTACTGTGTATTATAAAATCTCATAGCCAGGGGAGTAATGTAGCAAAGTAGTAACATGCGCTTCTTCGCCGCTGTCAAGAAAATCGGCAGTGAAATATTCCGTTGCTTTCAAAGACTTTTTCCGTTACGGAGATTCAACGCAGCGCGTGGCGTAACGAGCAGTCTCTTTGCCTTAAAAGCGTGTTTTTGCTTGATTGAACCTCGCTGCTGGTATTTTTTTTTTCATTTATTAAAATGTATGTACAGATAATTCCAGGGATTCCGTTACAGTAATTATACATATAATAACATTTTTAAATGCCGTTTGTTGTGAAAATCCTACCCTTTCGAACTTCATTATGTTGTTTGCTAAAAAAGTTATACTTAAAAACATAAACATTTGCTGCAGCAGGTTTTGAAATAAATAAATCGTTACTCGACCGTTGAAGGAAATATGTTAATGCCGCACCAAGGGACGGGGGGGGGGGGGGGAGGGGGGGGTTCGAAACGAGACGCTCTCGGTTTTCCCACGACAAAAGTTATTTAATAAATTATTATATGCATGATTTTGTAAACTTATTGCCGTTAATTATCTGTATAAATAAATAAAAACGTTTTCCACAGCGAAATCTGATCCGGTGACGACGGGCGTATGAGTAATGCTGTCAAGTCTACGGTTTTGTCCGTAAAATCTACGGATTTTTATAAAAAGTTAAGATTTTGGATTTTGTTAAAATAAATACGGATTTTTGATATTTATAATTTGTTGATTTTTTGTTAAATTGGAGTTTTCTTAAACTTTGAGTGTATAGTGTTAATGCATTACAGAATTATCAATAATTGTGAATGTTTCCTTCCAACCGCTCGCGTGAACAAACGATGAAATAAAGCTCATATTTTATTTCATTGAATAGTTTAAAAGACCGTTATAGAAAACTATCGGCACGGTGACACACTTGTTGGCACGACTTACAAAGCAGTGCCTTACGAGAAGACCTGACAAATGTCTGAGGGTTAAAGGGGTCGCAGTTTTTAATATTTGCAAATGTATGATCCCTGAAAGAAAAAAAGGTGAGAGAGAGGGAGAGAGAGAGAGATAGAGAGGTAGAAAGATTAGGCACAGCATCAGCAGTGATGAAAGTTACCCTCTACAAAACATTCACAGATATTTCTTACTTTCAATATTTCGAATTTTAAAAACCTGGAAATAAAAAGTAATCTTAATTTTTACTCTCTTCAATGACTATTGTGTCAGTCTTTCAGTTAGCGAGTCTCCGGATTTTTGTACCAAATATACGAAAATTTTAGTGGCCATCTACGGATATTCATAGCCAAGTGGCTGGCAGCACTGCTAAGGCCGGGCGCACATTGACGCGCAGTCGACGCAGCGCAGCGCAGCACAGTTTCTGTGTCTCTATGTTTTGTTGCGGAACAGCGCGTATTGAGACGCAGAGCAGGGCAGCACAGTACTGCGCCGCACGTGGCCTGCGCTACGTTGTGATCACGACACAGAAACTGTGCCACGCAGCTCACTCGTGCCGGTTTACAACGTAACACTTCTTGCGTTATTTATAATCTTGCTTTACTTATACAGTAATCATTTTCAACTATGGAATAAGAAAATTGATTAATCTGGTGCGTAACCAACCTGCGATTCACAATATCAGTCATAAAAAATACATAAATTAAATTTAAACAAGAGATTTGGACAATGAGCCCAACAAGTGGCGAGTAAATTCAGCATTTATTTATGCTGAAAATTAGGTGGACAGACAAAGTAAGAAATGAACAAGTTTTGGAAATGATGGGTGAGAAAAAAAGTTTATGGAAGAAGCTTACAGGAAGAAGA
>JARYHS010007284.1:0-25008 GCA_031002005.1 Vandiemenella viatica
CAAATCTATCGGCGCAGTCTGTATGCACGGTAACACGGTCCTTGGCACGGCTAACATAGCAGTGCCTTCCGAGAAGGCCTAACCAATATCCGAGAATCATAGGGGTCTCAGTTTTTTACATTTGCTGTTACAGAAGATATGCTAAATTTAATGTCAACAAAGAAAATTTATGGTCACTAGGGAAAAATAAATCTACTAGGCATAGCAGCAGCAGTGATGAAAGTGAGGATGTTTAAAATTTGTTCAGAGATATTTCTTACTTTCAGTGTAGAATATTATTTTTGTAATTTTAAAGACCTGGAAATAAAAAACTATTCTTAATTTTGACTTTCTCTTCAATAAATATTGTTTCAGTCTTTAATTCAGCAAGTCTCCGGATTTTTGCACCAAATCTACGGAAATTTTAGCGGCCATCTACGGATGTTCAAGGCCAGTGGCTGGCAGCACTGCCTGCAGACCCGTTAACGCATATTGTCCGCCCAACTCTTCCTTCGGGCCGGAGGCAGCGGAACTGTGCATACCACCGGAAAGGGACACTACTGAACCAGACTTTGATCCCAGTCTACAAATCAACCAGCATCTACCTTATGAAGGACTCACCATTTCCTTGAGCCTGGTACTAAAGCCGCCGAGGTCGGTATAACAAACATCGGAACAGTGTGCATCCCGGCAACCGATACGAGCACAAGTATTTACTTTTAAAAAGTTTTACAAAGCGCTAAGATGATTCAAACGTGACTGCAACTAAGTATCCCGGGACAATACAATTTCTAGCGTAATCACGTAAGTTACGTTCAAATCATAATGGAGGTCTTACATCTACGAAACAGAATACAGATAATAATCATAAAATTCTAGTTACGGTCCCAGCAATGTTTTGATACAGCAGCCGCTATTCGTCTGGAGGTCAGATTTCGGCCAGAAATCTCTTAACGCACGTATTACGTTTCTGTAGAAATCGATCCGCTTATCGGTACCTAGGAGCCTGCAGTATGTTTCCTATTACCAAGACCGTCTGTTGGAAAGTAAGCTTCCCCGCAAGACGACACTGTCATGTGGATGTTCGAAGAACAGCTTTGCTGACGGACGGCAGCAACCAAAATGCTGACTACAGACTTCATAATAATGCGTATCAGCTGTATTGCGTCAGAAACAGCGTGACTCATGAAACGCGCCTGCGGGCCAGAATAATAAAACATTGCGCAGGGCGTACTGCGGATGACACTGTAGCGAGTCTGTTGAACCATACTACCACACAGGCGTAAAGCTAGATTTAAGTATGTCTATTTTCTTTACAGCTTCCCACTGGGTAAAAATAAATATAGCTAACGAAGGAGATGTACGAGGTTTGTTTAATAAGTAAGGTGACTTTGAATTTCGCTGGATACTTACAGTCGATTTTCGTTCTTTTGTTTTTCTAATTTCGGTACACTCATCCCGCACGTCGAAATCAAGGCCCAATCGTCCTAATGGAAAGGCCCAGAAGAGCCAAAACCGAAAAAAGCACGCCAAGTTTGATCCAGTATCAAGGTTTTGCTCACCGTTTTCTTCGAATACCGCTGCGTAGTGCATCTGGAGTTTTTACCACAAGGTCCTACGGTCAATAAAGATTATTACCTTGAAGTTATGTGCCGTTTGCAATATAAAAAAAATTCCGGATTTGTGGGTGCATCACGACAATGCACTTGCTCACTCATCGTTGCTTGTGAGTGATTTTTTGGCCAAAAACACCACAATCATGCCTCAGCCACCATATTCACCGGATTTGGCCCCCTGCGACTTTTCCCTGTTCCAAAAACTGAAGAGACCATGAAAGGACGAAGATTTGCAACGACTTGGGTGATAAAGACTGCATCGCTGAAAGAGCTGAAGGCTATACCAAAAAGTGCTTATCAGAAGTGTTTCGAGGATTGGAAAAAAACGCTGGCCCAAGTATATTATATTACTTTGAAGGGGACAGCATAAATATTAATGAATATGTTTTTATAACAATAAAAAGTCACCTTACTTTTTGAACAAACCTCGTATTTGAAAAAAAGAAACATGACTGAAATATCCTTCACCAGACAACGAATGCAGGCCAAAATTCAGGCAAGCTTGTGTTAGGCTATCAGATCATTTACTGCAACCTATCTTGATCAAACAGCAACAAGAGTTGAGTGTACACTGGTCAGAAAGGTTTTCTGTGTTAAAACATAACGCTGGTTGAAAACTAATATCTTACCCAAGCTGCGAGGGCGAGGCGAGAGATGATGACTAGTAGCTACCGTTCAAATTTTCGCTGTAAAATGGAAGTTAACGAAATTGCTGGTGCAACGGCACTGTACGCTCTGGCTTACGCATATTGTAGTACGCAATAAACCACGTGGCTTTCATTTATATGTTTTACTTAGTTTTTCTATAAAATCACCTATGATCCTTTTTATATATATATATTACGGTATGCACCTTTAAAACATAAGAAAAACATTTTTTCTTTCGACTATTTCACCGTATGATCCATTTTGAAGTTTTATTCATATATGAAATGAAAAAATTTACTGAGACGAGAGAGTGGCGCAGGCTGTCAGAACCGAGCGCTATCCAGCCGAGTATTTAAAAAGTATCTTTCAGAAAATATCGCTGTATACCGGACTGCGAAGGGTGCTTAAATGACACTGATCAAAAGTAGTCATAATTTTCTGTCATAAAGCGCCTACAACTTATGATGATGTATGGGACACGGTGGATGAACTTCTAGGAAGCGGCTATTACCCATTGGCCTTGGCAGGAAACCATAACGTCTGGCGGAACTTCTGCTCGCCAAAATACAACAGTAGACTTCATAAAATCTAGTGAAACAAACGAATAAAAAACAGTTTCAAATAATCAATTTCACCAAACTATCAAGGAAAAAAACAGTTAACTGTATAGCAAACTAGTTGGAGAGCTCCATACAGGTTAAATACAAAATTGTGCACGGGTCTTCATCAGAAAGGGTCAGCTCTATTAGTGAACTAGTAAAAGGAACTGCAGAAATCATTACCGAACCCAGCTTCTTAGTAAACAGATTTTCTCGAAGATTTATTAGTTATGCCATACCCCAGCGCATTGTCACACAAAACTATTTTCCTTTTACATGACAGAGATCAAAGTTACAGAAACATCAGCTTGGTCCCTGGCTACTTAAACGTAAGCAGTGGACCGATTGTAATTTATTATTTATATATTTATTTATTTTCCCATATACAACATAGCCCAGCACCCAGAATATAATCTGGGCCCTTATTTCAATTATTTTACGTGCATATTATCTTAGGTATTGATTTTATAAACAATACAAGATAATTTAATTTCCAATGTCAGATTACTTTATTACTACTACTTCTGTTATTAACAGAGTGAGTACCACCACCACTACATCTACATACCACTACTGCTATTTCTACTAGTATTACAACCAACAATACTATTACTACTAACATTACTATTACTACTAACATTACTATTACTACCAATATCACTATTATTACTAATATTACTATTACCTCCACCAATAGTCACAACCACTCTTAAGATTCCACTAACATTTGTTTTTTCTTGTTGATTGCGCTCCAAAGGTAGAGTTCCCCGGAAAAGGCTTTTTTTTATCTGCTTATTGTCTCTCTAACAGCGAGGTCTTTAGAGACGGGAAAGGATGGGGGAGGGGCAAGGAATGGGAAGGAATTCGGCCATTGCCTTTTGAAGGAAGCATCCCGGCATTTGCCTGGAGTGATTTGGGAAACCATGGAAAACCCAAATCTGGATGCCCGGACGGGGATTCGAACCGCCGTCCTCCCGAATGCGAGGCCAGAACGCTAGCCGTTACACCACCACACTCGGTCCGGAAAAGGCAGCGAAGACAGCAGCCAAGGAGTTGATCTACTGGAATACCAAGACGGTACCACAGAACGGCCTCATCGGAGCACACTGAAATTCCTCCGACGAGTGATGTAGCTCATTGTCGAAGGATACGTTTCGTTAATCTAGTGTTGTGAAAGTCAGACTTCCAACTTCACTGATCCCTCTGGTTCCAGAATTAGCTTCCATTCTTCCACAAGTTGTAACTGTGTTCTCTTCTGTTATCTGTGGCCTTTGATTCCGCTCGGCATTTCCTTTCTATAAATTTATCCTAAAATTTTGAGGCTAGACCAGATGCAAATGCCAAACTTTCGTCGCTTTGTATGTCGAATATTCTCCTCTTTTGCAGCCAAGCTTATTGGCGAGCTCTCAGACTGACTTATTTTACATGCCACGTGCTCTGGCTTGTTCTCTTCACCACATTCGCAGCTGCTTGAGTCCACTATATTTAGATTTCGAAGCAAGCTATTGTACAGCCCATGACCAGTAATGTAGTGTACCAATCCAAGAGAGGGTTGAAGGTACTTCAACTTTAACCTCTCCTCTACGGATGTAAACATGTCATAGGTTCTCCTACCTATTTCACTTGTTGCCATGCCGCCAATAAAACTTCAGAATGATCATATCAGATGTTGTTTCGCTGCCTATAAATTCTGCTTTCCTTTTCTTAAGCAGTATATGGCACCCTATTTCCTTACTTCAAGGTCCAGTGGCGAGACACCAATTGCAATGGTAATGAACTTGTTGTCACGGTTCGGTATGCTCCTGCCAACCTTAAAAGTATTCCTCGTTGTACACGTCTGACACGCTGTTTTGGTTTTATTTTTCTTAAATGTTTTGCCCAAACACTAGCCGCGTAGTCCATTAAAGAGGATAAAATTGTATCATGATAATATAGTCTTATTATTTGAATTAGAAGAGTAAATTTTCGCTGGCTGATATTGATGATTTAATTCATACCCGCCACTGCTCGTGTTATTGTTTTATCTAAGTGGGTTTCGAAGTTTAATAGTTCATCCAATTGAATGCTTATATACCTGCACACTGGGTTTCTGCGAATTGATTTACATTTGATTCTTATAGTAGTTTTTCGAGTCGGCTTACCCTTATCGTTGTATTTTGTGGTGCTGAATTCAACTTGACTTTACTACACCATTGGCTGAGGCAATTAGGTATATTACTGTTCTCAATTCCTGCTCTTGTAGCTCCTTCCACGAGTAACAAAAGGTTCCCAGCAAAAGCAGTTAGACCTAGCAGTTCAGATATTCTTTGTAATAGTTTGATCACTGGTTCGATCTCTACATCTCTATGGTACCGCAAACCGAACATTGCGGGCATTCTTTAGTCAGGATCCGATTATAAGCGTGCATTACAAGCAGAGGAGTGGCACTGCTTACAGCGCCACGCCCGGCTTGCCTCACCGACTTCAGGGGACGGCGACCGGCGCGGCGGCGGGGTACATCGACCATGAGAGGAGGGGGTGGGTGGAAGAGGGAGGGGAGGAAGAGGAGAAGAGAGAAAGTGTTGCGGGAGAAGATGTGATAGTAGTGGTCGTGAACCACCGCTCTAACCGCCAGCCGGCACGTATTCCCACAACACGCTTCATCGCACTGTACCGAACCTACCTTCCGAGTAACTTAGTTGGCAATAAAGAGCTGAAAACTACAACGCTCCACTGAATTTCCCCGACACAACTCCTTGCCCGACCATTATCTACTAGTTTGCTTCACCACTATAAAACGAAACCCGCGTATATATGTTCCAGAAAAAAAAAACTCAAAAACCGTTTTAAACCTTAGAATCAGACCTGAATAGTTTGTATGTCTTATGCTTCAAAGTTATATAACGCCGAAGCAATAAGTGATGATCTGAACGTGAAACACCAAAGATGAAATACCAACTACGAGTACATGTTGATACGCCATACTTCATGAAAAATAATAGCCGTATTACCGCATCCACCGGTTCCTTCCTTCCTTAAATTTCACTTTAAGTTTAAACCCCCATAGATGGCCGTATTTAATGAGAACGGAAAACGAGGATACACCGCGATTCACGTCATCACTAACACGGCACTTAAGGAAGCAACTTATTTATTACTAACTAGTTGACCCGATAGACCTTGTCCTGTCAAAGTTTCAATAAATGTGTGTTCGTTATGTGAATTTGTGATAAGCAGTTGAAAATGTGTAAACAAAGTAAAGATTAAAAAAAAATCTGAGTGATCATTGTATTTATTAACGAGGTGTCCATGGTTATTCAATTTTAGGATGAGTACATTAAAAAGTGCGCCAATGGGAAACTTTACATGCGAGCTGAATTCTATCCATAGTACACCACTGAGATGCTGAAAATGTGTGATGTGCCTGGAATATTATCGACCACGAGCGATGAGGTTTTATTCCCAAAATTTAAGTCACAGTTAAGTCAGAACTTCATATCAACCAAATAATTTATTTTCTTTCATTAAATTTGAAATTTCAATGAATCTCAAGGTGTTTTATATACATTTCGATCATGGCACCCCCAAGCTGGTTTTGATTGTTTCGTAGATCTTGTATCGTTCGGTCTGATGCCTCCAAAGACTTTTAATGTTCAATCATACATTCGTCCAAAACTATCAATTTGTAATGCTGCAGAACTTTGGCCATCGTACAGTTCTTCGAAAGGATGCAGTTGGGAATTTCATTGATTTGCATATTCAACGGCAGCTTGAACGCTGAATGCTTCCAAAAACGTAGCTGCAATTCCTGATGAATTGAAATTTCGTTCTGCAAGCGAACAGTTGCCAAAATCAATGAAATTGAAAACGTTTTTCTATTCGAGCGGGAGTGTCCAGGGAGAAAATCCCTATATTTTCATCGTTCGCAACTTCCATGGGCATATTTCTGTTGCCGATTTAACAGTGGAACATTCGTTCGAACTGATTCTCTCAATGTATGACGATCATTGTTTTTCGCGTTTTAAATCTTGATTAAATGTGTCGTGCATCGGACGATTGTGCGCTGTCATGACTCAATGAGGTAATACCTTGTTTGATATCAAGCACATGTTCTCAATTAATATCAATTGAATAGAAATAAAAAAAACTACACTTGTTGGACAGATCGCGAAACAATACAAAAATAAAAACAAAGACAATATAACTTTAATTTATGATGGATCTTCCAGTATTTTTTTTTCAATAGAAAACATTTGAGTTATTTCCATCCCAGAAGCATAAGGAACAAATCAAAGAGTTAAGCATATCAATGGTTTGAATCATGAGTAATGGTCTTCAGGTCGTACAAAAATCCAACAGAAAAAACAGTTCCGAATTTTCCAGGAAAATTTTACAATTTTTCTTTCCAACATTATTCGGATTATTACACACATTTTTTTTAAAACAAAAATAACCAAATCAGTCCATGGAAAAAAGAACTTTGTTTTTCGCAAGTTATCCAATTTTCCGAGCAACTTTTCCAATTTTTGTTTCTCTAAAAACCTTAATCTGATTACTACGACCATTCAAAAAATAAATAAATAAAAAATAGACTAATCGATCCATAGAAAAAAAGTACTTTCAGTTTCACCAGTATTTCAAACTTTCCAAGCAACTTTTACAATTTTTCCTTCTTTTATATATTTCCATCCTGGGAGCATAAAGAACAATACAAAACGGTATTACGCACATCTGTCGTTCGAATCATGAGTTATGGTCTTGTGTTCATACAAAAACCCAACAGAAAAAAAAAAAAGCAATTTCAGTTTTTCCCGAATCTTCCAATTTTTCCGGCAACATTTCCAATTTTTCTTTCCCCAAAAACCTTATTCGGAATACTATGAACATTATAAAAATTTAGCCAAATCGGCCTTTAGAAAAAAAAAACACTTTCTGTTTTTCTGGTCCAGTCTGCATTTCAACTTAACCACTATCTCCGCTAATATTGGCCGATACAAAATCTAACGATACGGACACACCTTAACAAATCAAATGCATCGGAACTACATTTCCAGTATTAGAAGTATTTTCTATACCATGATTCCTAATTATAATAGCATAAATTGCCGGCCTCGGTAGCGCAGGGGCTAGAGTGCTAGCTCCGCGTGCCGAAGGTCGCCGGTTCGAATCCGGCCGCGGGCATGGATGTTAAGTGTTGTGTGTCTGTGTGAATGTCCTATCCGTCCTGTGGTGTCCATACTTACAAGATACTGAATATAAACACTGCATGATGACTTATTCACATTGAGCTGGCTGTATGGCCTCAGCAGCCGAAAGCCATTTAATCAACAAAAAAAATAGCATAAATTATTACACTTTCACTATACACCTTCAGTATGAATTGAAAATGAACTAAAGCACGCGCAATAACACATTAAATGTAAACTTTACCAGAGGAATAATATACTGAATTAATAATACAATGAAAAAAAACTTCCGAGAGCTTCTTTGCTTCTTGAAGCTGCGAACTCAGGACGCACAACTACAATCTCCGACTTAAAAAACATACTTCGTCCCCAACCCGAAGGATCTGGGATTTGTACCTCTAAGCCCCAGTTACAAGCATTTTTTTTTTTTTTTTTTTTACTATGTACGCATAATCAACATAAGCAGCTGTGACAAATTTCATATTCGAACAAACTGAATATTCTAATTCCTGATTCTATACACGACTTAGCCGTAACAAGGAACACATACCGAGATTTCGAGTGTCTTAAAATTTGTCGTTTGTAAATTCATTTAATGTCCTACTTCAGGACAACAAAGTGTTGATTTCGTCAAGCGACTGAAAATGAAATTTCGTATTCACTGAATACAATCAGTATTCCTGGTATTGACGGTATTCTCCCTACATGTAAACTATATTAAAAGTAGCTGTACATTTCGAGTATTCCAATAATTTAAATTATGTTACCTTTGTATAGTTGAAAGCAATGTGCTGTTTTGCTGGCTTGTGGTGATGATACCTAGCATATTTTACCCGTTTTGAGAATACTGAGAACCGGTCCTCAGCCCCCAGCATACCTGTAAAGCGATCCCGTTTTCCTCGAGAGCTGGCACCCACACAAAGACTAGAGTAGGGTGCTGGCTGGAGAGATAAAATTTTGAGAGGTTAATAGCCTAAACTAGAAGCGATTATTAAGGAATGTGGAGATAAGGAACGGACTGAGAATGGATAGTCTAACAGATAAAATCTGTTACTTTGATTCGATAATTACTGTGACAAAACCCAGACATCACTGCAGGGTTTAAAAACGCGAAAGAGGTAGACCTCGTGAAAGATATAATAGCGTTAAGAACTGACGCTGAAAAACAGGCAGCAACCGGAAGGTGACAAATAGTGAGAGGTGAACTGTGGATGAAAAGACCGAGACGGAGAAGCTTAATCAATTTACAGAACAATTAAGTGATAAGCGCATATATAAGTATGTAAGACGTTTTGTTAGTAATAGCACGACATAGTACGTAAATTCTTTATTCCCCTTATTTGATTCTACCTCCGACTCTGGTAGGCTATCACGTGCAGGTGAGGATCCTACTTTTTTTTTTTTTTTTTTTTTTTTTTTGAAACTGCTTTACGTCTCTTTTTAACATCGAGGTCTTTAGAGACGGAAAAGGATGGGGGGCAAGGATGGGGGCAAGGAATGGGAAGGAATTCGGCCATGGCCTTTTGAAGGAAGCATCCCGGCATTTGCCTGGAGTGATTTGGGGAAACCATGGAAAACCCAAATCTGGATGCCCGGACGGGGATTCGAACCGCCGTCCTCCCGAATGCGAGGCGGGGATCCTACGTACTTAACTGCATCAAAAACTTAATAAAAAAACTGATTATTTGTGAATGTATTTGGCATTGAAAGCAAGAGAGATACTCATAATTTGTTAATAAATTTTTGACTACTGACTCTTAGAGTAAAGAAAAAACTAAGCTAAGTGCAGTTGTGACAGATTTTCTAATCTCGCTTGGTTTCTCATAAAGCGAAATGACAAAACTGGTGCCGCCTCCTCTTTCCACCTGACATGATCGGTGTAATCAAAACTGTTATTCTAAAACATTGGAATCATTGGGAAATGAATGTAACATCAGCTACGAGTGTATATGAAAAACAAGGATTTCAGTGTTTTCAATGTTTATCATACATAATCATGTATATGTAGTATTATAGATATTTAATACGCTTTAAATATTCCATAATCTAAGACTCAACTCAGTTGCAACTTGAAGCCCACACCCAAGTCTTGTATGGGATTCACAACATACGTTAAACCACATTAACAACTTTATCACTGTTTTTCTTCTTCCCTCGTTATGCCCAACTGAGGAGCGCGAATTAACTTATTTAGCAGATGTGTTCTTTTTCTTTCCCCAAAATCTCTTCTTCTCATTGTGCTCTTTCCTATGTTCCTGCTTATCATATACTGTTTGTTGGCAAAATGGTGCTAACTGACCATGCTACTAAATCTGAATCTGTCCTGTATGATATCTGTGATTTCAATTTCCGGGAGACACTTTCGATTTCAATTATCCAATTGTTTTTCATTTTCATTTAAATGACCAGGTTTAGAATTCTTTTGGTTAGTTTGTTATTCATTCAGATATGGCCGAAGAATTTAATTCGTCTTTTCCTGTATGTGTCCGAATTTTTTTTCCGAATGCTGATATAGTTCATGTGATTTCCTTTTCATCCAAATTCCTCAAACTGGGTCAAAGATTTTCCTTAAAAATTTCCTTTATTGATTTTCAATATCTTTAATCAATGATCTACCCCCAATAATCGAAGTTTCCGATGTGCATAATGTCTACGGTTTGATTACAGCGTTATACTCGTACTGTCTTAACTTTGCATTTTGGGATATTGACTTTTGTATCTGTGCCACGTAATTCTATAGGCTTTATGTAATTTAGATATTCTCTCCTTGTTTACTTCATGATTTAGTCCTGCAGATTGAAAATTTCTCCTAGATAGCTGAATTTAGTTACTGGAGAGATGTTTCCAAATCGGGTTTTCATGGGATGTACATCTTGGTACCGCCGAAGTTCCTTCCATATAGTGGGTTTTAGCACAAGATGTTTGAAGACTACATTTTTGCTGAAATTTCATGGAGTTTTTCAAGGGAGTAGATTACCTCTTGCCTGTTGTTGGAGAGAATTATTTTTGTAAATAAAAATTACAGAATAAAAGAATGAAAAAAATCATTGCGCCAAATTCTTTCCTGAAATCCGAGAATACTTCCGTTAAATTATGTCCCAAACTGCAAGCAACGCGTTGCCAAAAGCTCGCGTCTGACTCGAGCGCCGGCAGAAAGGAGACTATTAAGAAATCAGCACCGCCTCCAGCAAACACACAGAGCTGAGAATAGGTGAGGCGTCCACGATCGGAACGCTGTGCCAGTGTGGTCTCAGCACCTAACTGGGACGGGCTGAGTACGCTAATCAGGCATCAGCACCTCGGCTTACCTCATTAGTAACTAGCGGCCTACGGCGATACAGTAATGGTTAGGTCTTGGTTTCAACAAGTGTTCCCCCTAATCAGAGATCAGAAAGTTTTACTCTCACGAGTGAAGCTATTTGGGCAAAGACTCGTTAGACTATTTCACAACTGTCGCCTGTTGATAACACTGGCACAAACACAACCAGTTCTGTGTTAATGTTTAGTCCGAGTGAAACATTTTCAAGCCTGTGCCAGTCCTCGCACTAACGTGTCAAAAGGTGCGGCGAGGCTCCCAGGCATCAACTTCTCGCAACTAGTTTGACAGTTCTCACAATACTGCATGGACAAAAAAAGGACAACATTTGAAGTCACTAACTTTCAAAGGCTAAATTATGAAGCGTATGGAAGCAAACAATGTCACATTCTTGTGAAACCGCATGCAGATCACTATATGCGTAATTTACAGCGAAAAAGCTGAGCCTGTGACACCTCCACATATAGAGGAGGAACGAAATGCCTAGAATACATCGATCGCTACTAAAATGCAGTTTGTTTGCAAATGCGTATTCAAACAAACTTTACGTTTATCATATCGGTACTTATACCAACTACTATTTTGTGCAATCCACGCTCCACTTAGAAACATATAACAGCCCTGAGACCCAACAGATTTTATGAAATCTGTTTTAAGAATTACGTATAGCAAGCTGGGAGTTGATTAATTATTGTTTTGTATATTTTCCGTGTAATTAATTGTGAATTTGTGGAAATGAGCATTGTTTATGGAGAGAAACAATGTAAATACTATGTGATATGTTCAAGGACAGTATCACGTATGAAACTTGATCAAAAGTTTGTAATTCTAACAATTAAGTGTTTATTTGAGCTACGATGTATGGACTGGTTTATGTAAATAATTGTGCGTGTAAATACTTGCAAATATCATTAACTTTAATTTCCGTGTGTTTCATGATGATTGTAAATGATTTTGAATTATTCTGATTGTTTCTGTATGGATTTGATTGTTAAATTATTGTTACAATTCGAGAAACGTCGGAAGTATTTGAACAATTCTGGATGTTTTTAAAGTGTCTATTTAAGCGCGCAGAGGTGGCGAGCGCAGAGAAGAGTTGTCAGTTCTGGGAGGTGTGTGACCTTAATCGCCGGAACATTTGTTATCGTTTGTACTTAACATCTTTGGATGAAGTCGATGTCTTGAAAGAAAAATAAAGTGGAAAGTGATTCTTCGAGTAATTATTTTACACAACCAAATGCAAGACCTCTCTGCTAACCTGGAATTCTAGTCGTTCAAATTACGTAGTCAGTGAACTGCCAAATTTAAACCTAGCTGCTGTCCTGAATTCCATAAAGCCTAAGTCCTTTATGTGAAGGTTAATGAGAACGAAAACACTTCAAATCGAATGTGGTCCATTTAAGCAGTCAGATTCACGGGGGTAACTAAGACCAAGCAAGAGAAAACCAAAAAACTGTTCTTAAGATGACAAAATTAGTCTAAACAAGTCCTCCGTCGTTACTGCCCTAAGCATTCACAATAACTTTTTGTTTCCACAATTTCATCAAGCTAATGAGAATCTATGTTTCCTATTTTCCAAATATACGCCGCCGAACTGGAAAAAATAAAGGAGAAGTTGTACAAATCTGAGTCTTCATTTCCCTAGGCCAGGGATGGCGAACCAATGGCACGCGTGCCAATGATGGCACGCGGCCAATTAATTTGGGCACGGCAGTAATTGAGTAGGAACCTAATTGATAAGTAATTTATTTTTTCGTTTATATAATTTAAGATCATAATAACAAAGTTCATCGTGAACGAAACTACTGATGCCAGAACGACTACAGATAGCGCAAAAGAGGTAGATTTCGAGCGAATTTCTGACCAAACGGACGGAGTGAGCAAACGCAGGCGGCGCGGCAGCGGGAGAGGCGCTGACTTATTCAATTGTTTGTTTATATTGACGTCGTTGACTGCTTTTACCATTTACGCATAGTTCGTGCATTTTTTAAACTAATCTCTTTCACACAGTACCTTGTTTAAGTTTGAGTTATATCTACAACTATTCAAAATGGCTAAATTGATTTAAAAAAAAAGTGCAAGATAAATGTAATATAGAAGTTCAACCTTGGTGGACTGAGCAATATGGCATGATTAATAAAGCGGTGTGTGTTTTATGTTCTGGAACAGTGTGTAGAATATCACATCGTATAACGGCACTGTGAAACGAATCACAAATTTAGCGTGATAAGTACAAGGAGTATAAGTCACAATTTTCAAAATTTCTGCCATCAATTTCTTTTTACTAAAAATTCATATCTATCATCTGAAAATATATATTAACAGTACAAGTCAGTGTCGAATATTTTTCCTAACAATTCAACATCGAACCTATTAGTATAAATCAATTTGCATATTATCCAGTCTGTAAAAGGAATAAAGTCAAGTTATACAATGATAATGACTTATACTCCTACTTATCACGATAGAAATATCTTTGTCAAAAAAGCGAACCAGAATAATTTTAAAGACTCGCTTTGAAACAGTTTGTCAGATGACTCTACTTCAGGTTGCATGCTGCTGAAAGAAACAAAGTATGAACCTAATATAAGTTATTTGGTATCTAATTTTCAACAGAAGTTGCACTAGTTTCATTTTATTTCTTTTCTCATTAGTCACTAAGTCATGATTGTTTGAAGGCACGTCATGGCTTCATTCAACACTTCTTTAGAAAAAAACGGCAGGTAAATCAATAAAGGTTCGCCACCCTGCCCTAGCCATACTGAACTAACGGTGTTTCTCTCAAAAGCAGTGACTATGCCAAACACCTTTAAGAACTTTTGTTACGGCTTTATGGTTCATTGAAGTTATTCGTGTAAGAAAAGGATTAGTGGCAAGAAAATAAAATAAATTAGTCCATGATCTGTTCAATGAATCACCTGGATTGATCTCGGGAAACCAAAATCAAGATGGCGGACGGAGATTTCAACCCCGGTCTTCCAAAACGTCAACAACTCACCTACTACTCTGATACTTCAAACCCGGAAAATATATATATTCGAAAACGAGTATCAACGCAACGATATTTCTCATTAGCCTGCGTATGGCACGTTTAACGTCCTCGTAGGCAGTAATGAAATACAACTGCCAACTGCTCAAGGTAGGAATCAAATTTCTCATGAAAACAATTACATCGATTTTTTGTATATTAATGTATGTTTTGTTCTTCCCCGAGCAGTACAAGAACTAGGGAAATGAAATATTACACGCTCTTTTGAACATTTTTCCCGTGCATGTTTGCGCAAATGGAATGAAGTGCAAGGTCTTAACAACCTGAAAATACACACAATGCCAAATGGAATTCTGTCTGTACAGCTTACATTACTGGCATGTTTGAACTTTTCCCTGCAAAATGACACGGCCCCTTCTTCATTCTATACTTGGTAATATCACAGCCTCAGAGAGACAATTTCTAAAAACAAAGGGCACTGCATTGTTTGACTAGCGGTGGATGTGGTGATGAATACTGGGAGGACAGCAGAAGACGACATCCAGCGTGGGGATTCGGCAGGAGTTTTGTCCACACGCCATGTAATTGCCGCTGTGTGCACTAATCACTGCCGACAATTAGCATCGTACAACAGAATGTATTATAAACAAGGACTAGGATCCCTCTGCGCTCGTCTCATGGGGGAGGAAAGTGTCACACAAACATAACAAAACGTCACCAATCAACTGCCTGCAGGAAGGGGGGAGCTTCACCGTCAGGCCAAATACTAGAGCACATGTTTACCAACACTGCGCGATGCAAAACGGTAAATAACAGGTTTGGTAGGCGTTTAACCTTTACTACGCTAGCACTGGTCTGCTTAAGGAAGTTTTTAGCTTGACGATATTAACATAAAACGATAATCTTACTTAAATATTCACTGTTACTCTGAAAGGCGTTACGATATATTTTGTTCTGAACAATCAATTTCTCTAACCAAGTTTTTTTTTTTTTTTTTACAAACACTATCATCATTTAATATGTGTACCTCAGAAACGTTTTTGGTTACATTCAAATTTTAAGACTGTTCTTGAAACCGATTGTTACGAACGATAGTCGTACAACAGCTACAAAAACCAAAAAATAATGGCAAAGATTTCAAGATGACGCGGGTCAAGCAAGAAATTAAAAAATGTATTGTGGAGGCTGCGTCGTATGCAGTTTCACATACAATGTGCTATAACGCCACTAGATGGCATAAATTGAAGTGCAACGTCAATACATGTTTAGTGGCCGAGCAGCCCTATTCCGTTTGATTTCCTCCTCACGCCAAAATTGAAGCAGCCATTGCGTGGGACACGCTTTCAAACTCGTGAAAACATTGCTACAGCAATGAGACGTGAGATCCCAAAATTCTCTCGTGGGAAGACTAAGCGTGTCTGGAGCCTCGCACATCGTTTGCAGGATGTAGTTGATTCTTTGGGAGACTAGATCGAAGGAGTGTAGGTATTTGCATAAGTATGATTCACAAGTTACAACTGGACGAATAAATTCATTTGTAACGTAAGACTGATATATCTTATTTTTTCTCTTTCTTTATACTGTTAAAGATTTATGCACTAACATTAACAAATATTGTGATGTTTCAGTGGTTATCATCACTGAGGGACCAAATCCAGTTTCTCGGGTGTGGTTTACGAGCCTTCCAGTGTTTCGGTTTTGATGGTTACAGACGATCGTTTTCCACTGTCTCCTAAGAAAGTTTCATCGTCTTCCAACCGTATACCTCAGAATATTTTGCCTGACCTGCATTATCGTTGGAAAATAGTCCCCACGACTTTTACAGTAATCCTCGTACATCAACGAAACATAGGAAACTGAAAACCTGATGTGCAGAGGATTTATGTATCCAGCACCACAACAATGGCTGCAGATATAACATCAAATTCTCATTCCAATTTGTTTGGAGGGGAGAAGAAATATTCCAAATAATGTTTCTCAATGGCGAAAATTAGAGAATATTTTAGTTTTAAAGATTGATCTAGGGCTTCTTAAAACTCTGGGTGTGGGGCACAGTACTTTATGGTAGCGAAGCATGGACTTTAGGAATAACCGGAACAAGGAAAATTGAAGAATTTGAAATGTGGTCCTATAGAAGGTAGCTGAACATTAAGTGGACAAATTAAGTACGAAATGACCGAGTTTTGAAATGATTGGTGAGAAAAGAAGCTTGTGGAGGAGTCTTACACAAAGAAGAGAGAGGATGGTAGGTCATATTTTGAAACATGCAGGATTGGTTAAATTGTTAGTGGAGGGAACAGTCGAAGGTAAGAACTGTAGAGGGAGACAGATTAGAAGTCATGAAGCAGATAATGAGAACATGGATTGTAAGGCGTATGTTGAGATGAAGATGGGAGCGCAAGATAGGAAGGGATGGAGTATTGCATCAAACCGATGACGGAAAAAAAGATTAGGAAGAGCGCTGGAGATTGTAAGCAAGCATCAGGGCATCGATCAATTTCTCCACTGCTTTCACCAGCGCGAGGCTTGTGCACGGGAGCGAGAGCAGACAATGCACTACGATCACTGATGACAGGCATAAACAAGCCGACATACAACTTTACGCTACTCAAGTCACCGATTCAATTCCGATCTCAGGCACGTAGTTTTAAATCTTAATTCACCAAATAGACAGAAACAAAACGCTTTACGGTTCGTCAGCATCGAGGTCATTAGAGACGGGAAAGGATTGGAAGCAAGAAACGGGAAGGGATTCGGCCGTGGCATTCGCTTTGAGGGATTTCGGGAAACCAAGGAAAAACGAAAATTCTTTAAATCAAAACATGAACTATGCATTTCATTCTGCGACGTTTGGCTGAAATTCAAATGTCATTATTAATGCTTTAACATCCAACCTTGAAGCTCACTTTGAGACTAATAACCTCCAACGTCCTAGAAAAGAAATGATGCTAAATGGAATCAAGAATCGAACATAACAAAATTCAAAAACAGAACTGCGTAACACTAGAGTGTTGAACATATACTAAACAGAGTAAGCCAAAACACGTGCGCCGCACGTTCATAACGAGGAACGAAGTTACGGAACTACAGTCACGTTAAGCCCTTAAACCAAGTCAACAACTGTTGAAGCGACTATCACGAAGCTGACCTAACAATATACCTGTTCAATTGTAAAATAAGGCATATTGTTTTTGGTTACAAAGAGTGGTTTGGTAAGGATACTGTGAATTATAAGGATCAAGTGGTCCAGAAATATTTTTTTTGGTTGCTCGAGCTAAAAACAAAATACAATTACAATCACTATTTATCAAAATAGGTTTCGATTAAAAAACGTATAAAAAATGCGTGAGTAAACTAGTAGCGAAGGGTCCCACTTCATTTACATTTTGAAAATTTATCAGAGTGTTCCAACAAATATCTATTTACTCGTAGTTTTTACTCATACAAATAAATAATCTGTAAAAGAATTTGATTTCCATCAAGCCGACAGATACAGTCTCAACATGGCAAATAGTTTAAAATTTTTAAAAGTTTAATTTAAAAAATATGTATATAACAAGCATCAAAATTTGTATTCCTTAAATAAACCTTTTACATTTAACACTTTTACTCTTTTTTTAAAAAATTAAATATCTTCCTTAAGAAGCAGACCTCCAAAAATTAGGATTTTCTAACTTTTTAAAGCAACTGAGGTTAAGTTTTTCTGTTAAAGGATATGGCTAAATCTATTAAGCGCATTAATGTTTAAATGTCCTAGGATAAAGCAGCCAGAAGATTGTCGCAAAACACGTGAATACTTTAAAAAAATTAATATTCATAGAAAAATAACCGCTATTAGTGAATGGGAGATGATAGAATAACAGAACACCTATCTTGAACGTCTGAAATATTAAGTATTTGGATATTAAAAAAAAAATCTAAACGGACTTACTCGACGAAAAAAGTATGCTTGTAAAATGAAAGAACAGAGCTAACGAACAGAGAGAAGAAAGAAGTTGCACACCTACCATCAGTTAAATACAGGATATAATTAATTTTTTAACAGTTAAAACAAACTAAAAAACGTTATTTTCGAGAAATGAATGTAAAACATTGATATGTGACTGAATAAACGGGTGGCCGTAACGGTATGGCCGCCGAGTTTGAAATAAAACAGGGTGGACTGTGGGCGGCTAATTATTGGCCGTGAGCTGCCCTCGACCTTCTGAAGCGCGGCTGACATTTAGTGGAGCGACGCCCTCTCAGACTCACGCCAAAGAGCCTCGTTTACATCTCGCACACAGCGTTCACGTTATTAATACTAGATCTACGCAGCATTCAATTTCACAAGGACAACATGCAGGCTTAGAGTTTTGATTAACGCAAATGGTACCATAATTCGAAGGCGACAAAAACTGTAGCCAAAGTCAATGTCCGTACGAAATTGAGACAGAGTGGTGGGTGCGCGGTAACGTTATGACCTCGTATTCGGGAGGACGCGGGTTCGAATTCCTGTACGGCCAGCCAGATTTGGGTTTCCACGGTTTCCCCAAATCATTCCAGGCGAATGCCGGGATGGTTCTTTTAATAACCTATGGCCGAATTCCTACCCATTCCTTTCCCGCTCCTACTGACCTTGAAGTCTACGAGCAAAGCCATAAACAAAATAATTAAAAAATTAAACGGAGAGATTTGCTACTCGAACTGCACAGCAAAAAGTGAGATACTGAGATAGTCAGATTAACGATAACAAGATTGGATATACACGACTTAAAACTAAATATCTAGTAGAATTCACATCCTCAAAAATACAAAGTGGGACGAGGATATTACTGCCGTAGTTGTAAGGGCATAGGAAGTAAGCCTGCAACGACCACAATAATATGACAACTTCAAGAGGCAATGATAAAGTATACAAAAATACGCCGAAACTTAAAGGCTAATTCCGTATATTAAAAGAAAGTAAAATCTAATAAAAATAGGCGACTGGGACATGGCAGCGCGAGTAACAAAAGTGTATTTCGATCTAGTAGAAAGAAATGGTAGAAAAGTAACAAGTTGGAAGTTTGCCAAAAACGCGAACTAATCATAACAAACACGCTACTTCAGAAACGTGAAAGAACAATATATAATAGAACTCCATTTATCCGAATTAACTTGGACCGGACCCCATTCGGATTATCAAAAATTCGGATAATTTGTTTTTTTCCGAAAGTGATCTATTTTAATTAATTACTGTATGTATATTGAAAAAAATATTTTTAAAGAAAAAAGAGATTTAATTAATTAAATTAAAAGGCAACACTTTTGCATGTTAAGCGTACTTAAAAGTGCTGTACAGTATGTACGTACCGTACTGTAAATAAAAGTAATTGCTTGCTGAACATCTCTGTCAAAGTAAACTATTTGTATTAGTTTTCGGGCAGTCAAGTCGCGCATCCGCTTAAACAGTGAGAAGTTGCATGTGGTCACACTCGGGCTGATGCTCCATCCACTTCAACGCAGTTTCAAGGCCGGCAAATGCTTGACTAGCTGATGGTCCCGTGTCTGCTTCAACTTCGATATTAATTTCATCTTCTTCCTCGACACTTTCTTCTATCACACTTTCAATAAGTTCATCATTTAGAATTTCATACCCAGGGCCTGACGAACCACCGATCACCCACTGTCCTATAACTTCAGTACTAACTTATGAACATCCAGGAATTTTCAAAAGAATGTTTCTGAATTCAAGTGAAATGTCATCCTCATTTCCTGTCTCTTCCCTTTCCTTTTCATTTTCTTGAGATTCTTTCCATTTCCTCCTTTTTATTCTCTTCTTCAGTTCAACTTGTTCCACGCATGTCTTAAAAAAGCGATTCGGATAGTCGGAGTTCGGATAAATGGTGTTCTACTGTACCATTGCGGACGTCCAGAAGTAACGGTAGATACAAATTAGATTAAAACTTGGTTACAGATTCATACAACAGTGAAACATTTCCCGATACATACTTGATTAGCAATCTTAAACTAATGAAACACAAATTTGAGAGAACAAAAAACCCACAGATGAAACAGAATTGAAGTCTGCGAACTACAAGAAATTCACATCATACATAAATTCGCAGATCTAAAAAAACCGGTGAAAGAAAATTAATTGAAGTGGCAGTTAAACACTGGGGAAAAAAGAATTAAGGCCTTCCGCAAACCCTGCACCACAGACGAAATACTGGTATTGATTAGTCAAAAGATAATGTATGAATCTCTCAGGATGAAGACGAAACTAAAGAGATTTAAGAAATCAAATAAACAATAACATGTAAGACAGCCAAATACACATGAAGAAAATGAGTGTAGGTAGAGAAGATCCTAGGTGATTCCAAAAATCAAGTATTAATTTTAAAGTGTGCCCATGGTAATCTCTTGAGTTCAGAAGAGCAAACCAACTGAAGTAATGAACAAATAAATGAATCTCTAAATGCAGAAAGGGAACATGTCCGGCTTGAAAAGTTTTAGGGACATGAAAAAACTATGTTACGTTAGTACGGTAGACTACTCAGTGATTATTTGGGATGAGAAGCATATTATTTAAATGGATTTCCGCAGAGAACGACGCCTTTTCCGGAAAAAAAAGTTTGTCAAGAAATTGACATGTTCCCTTTCTGCAATTAGCGATTAAAATTTATGATGGAAATGGTCCAGACAGTATGCTGGAAAGACGGGTAGAGGTTGATACCGATGATTTACAAGGTTTTGTTTGAAGTATACAATTTGACAGGTTTAAACATGGCAGTAGCAACTGATGAGAGGGAATTAAATACTTGAAAACTGTGGATTAAAATAGTAAGAAACATTTTAGATGGTGTTTAAAAACAAGTCCCAAAGGAGCAAGGACGTATCAAGAAAGAAGATGTTACGTTTAAGGCTTTTGTAGACATAGAAAAATCTTTTGATTCAGTTAAATGTGATAAGATATTTAGAAAGTTTTAAAAAGTAAGGTTTAACTATCGCGATAAAAACATGATCTACATAAGGATGAAGTAGCTGTAATAAAATCAACGAGAGGCAAAAATTAGTTAAAAGGGTGAGAGGCAAGACTGTAGCATATCTTCACTAATATTTAAGTTGCATTTGGAGAACTAAAGAAGGAAAAGAGAGAAAATTTTTATTGAGTGGTAAGGGTTCAAGAAGATACAATCGGAATTCAGTGATCTGCTTATATTGTCCCATGCAGATGAGAGTAAAGGTTTACCGAATTACATTAACAAAATATTGGGAGGATAATTACTACAAAATATAAAACAAAGTGGGACAAGTTCATAAAAGATAGCATAAACAACAATAAACTAAATATAAACACCGGATCAGAAGTAGTACAGTAAATTGAGAACTAAAATTTTTATTGGTAACTTTAACAAAATGTCACAAAAATCAGTTAACACTCAAGAAAGAGCCTTCTTCGAAATGAGATCTAAATTTTAGAATGAAGTGTTATTCGGAAGCTGAGCCTGGACTTCTGAATTCTCAAAAACAATAAAATAGAAATGAGGTGTTACAGAAGGACGAATTATGTGTGAAATGAACACGCTATGGGAATGATGATGAAAGAAGTTTGAGAAGGCGTCTCATAGAAAGAAGAGGCAGGTTAGCGGAAAGAACAACCGATAGGAAAAACTATATAGAGGGAGACAAAAATTGGAATTTACAAAGCAGATAACTGAGGACATGACTGTTATCGACAAGTTGAGGTGAAGAGAATAGCTTTGAACACAGATCATTGGAAACAGAGAATGGAATTAAAAAAATAAACGCAAGTTACCAGTGCGCTCTATGGATTCCAAACAGATTATGTATTACAATGAATTCACTATAATTTTGTAAAACTGTTTTAAAAACTCAATATGAAGTAATTTTTAAATCAATTTGAATATACCATTTCAAAGACAAAAATTAATAACCAAACTAAAAAATCGAATAAATTTTTTTAGAGTTCTTAAAAACTTATTTATTACACGATTCATGAAACTGTTTATCCACTTACGACAGCGCTCAGACCCAACCGATTTTATGAAATGTTACTTTACGAATTGTGTATAGCTAGATGGGAGGCGACGAATTATGGTTTTGAATATTTTCCGTGTAATTAATTGTGAATGTGTGTAAATTGACATTGTTTAATGGATAGAAACTACGTAAATACCATTTAATATGTTCAAGGACAGTATCATGCATGAAACATTTATTAAAAGTTTGTAATTCTAAGTGTTGATGTGAGCTACGATATTTTGAGGGTAATTTGCGACGGTTTGGACTGTTTTATGTAGATAATTTTGTGTGTAAATATCTTTAATTTTAATTTGCGTGTGTTTCGTGATGGTTGTGAATGATTTTGTATTAATTCTGATTGTTTTTGTGTGGATTTGATTGTTAAAGTATGGTCAGAATTCGAGAATCGTCGGTCGGAACTTTTGAACGATTCTGTCTGTTTGTAAAGTGTGTACTGTATTTAAGCGCACAGAGATGGCGAGCAGTTAGTTGTCATTCAGTAGTTCTGGGAAGTGTGAGCTTAATCGCTGGAACATTTGTTTACGTTTATACTTAATATCTTTGGATGGAGTCGATGTCTTGAACGAAAAATAAAATGGAAAGTGATTCTCCGTGAAACTATTTCAAACAACCAAATACCTATCACACTGATGCATACGACTTTTATCAAAAGAAAAAAAAATAATTTAGTTATTTTGCGAAATCATAAGCCACAGAAATATCGCTATAGTTTTCCGTGGACTGCACCACTTTCGGAACCCACGTGAAATTTGGTATAAGTGCTTCGTCAATATGTCCGCTTCATGTTTTGCGCTCTTGTTTTACGGGAAAGTCGCCAGAAATTAAATTAAAAATGCCGAAATATGAGAGGCTGTGCAAATGGGAAATGCTATCAGCACTACAAAAAAAATTATAGGTAGAGGGATCATGTCAACCTAAGCAGTTTCGTTTTGACATAGAATTCGTGGTTAGATTGAAATAAGGCCTGGACTAAGAGAGAGAGAGAGGAAAAAAAAGAAATTTTCGTTCTGCGGCATCCATCTCGGAAATGGCATTTTGTTTACAACGGAAGCAATCGATTATCTCTGGATTGCTCGTTTCGATTTAAGATGACGGGCATCACCGTATAAATATTGTCTATTTGCCAATCTTGTTTGAAAGCTGAAACGGCAAGAAAACATTACAACTAAGGATTAAACCAACATTTTAAGAGACTGTCGCTGATTTTTTAACGCTGGCAACATCTAATGAGTGTGCGTGGCTGTCATATTTCGGCATTTTTAATTGAATTTCGTGGCAAGTTTTCCGCAAAACAAGAGCGTAAAACGTGAAGACGTATTGACGAAGGAATTAAACCAAATTTCAGCAGGTTAGTACCAGTTTCGCGTGGGTTCCTAAATTGGGGCAGTCCTCAGTTTTACTATCAACTGTAGGGCGCTATTATATCATTTTTAAATTTGAAAGACTTTTTGTAATAGCAGTTTCAGAAAGGGTAATATTTAGTAAAACTATTTTTGAAAAAAAAAGCAAATATTTGGGCCAATGTTAACTTCATTACCTATGAAGATTATTTTAAGAAAAATTTTTCTCCATCCTCCATTTCTCCATTACCAAAGCCCCTAGAATTATTTTTACTCTTCACGATTTTTTTTCCTTCAAATTTTATGTTATAATTATCTAATGTTAGTAAGAGCTAAAACAGCGTGCAATTAATATCTGTGTTGAAGGATTTAAGAGTTATGAGGCTGTGATAGACGGACGTACATGCGAGTCAAATCATAACTGTTTCATTCTGAAGGTATGGCAACGTAAAAATAAAACTGAAGAAATCTGGCGTGCCTACAAAAGGAAACTACAGAATTTACTACGTAGGTACACGGCAACTTTCTAACGGAAGGTACTGCAATAAGTTCGAAGAGCACCACACCTTGTAAATACGGTTAAAATGAAGCTTTAGCGAGCCGTGTAATTGAAAGAGGGCATAGAACATATTTTGTATAGAAGCTTGACGTCCACCGGGACTGCTAGCCGAAAACAGTGGCCCCTTCCCTTCCCAGCGCACCCGCTCGCTCTATTCGTGGCGTGGCGCCTGCCCGGGCGCACGTGCGACACAACACGTGGCGTGCCACACCCCCGGCAACCACTTCTACCTTGTCGGAAATCTATTCAACGTAAAAGTTTCGAAAAAAGATTTAAGTACTTCACTGTCTACCGGCAAACATCCGTTAAAGACAAGGCTTTGAAAATTTATTTTAGCTTATGCTAATACACATTACATTCAATAGCTGAAATCAATACCTTTCATATTTCCTCGATTACAACTGATCGTGAAAACTACAAAGCTTCCAAATCAGGCGATCAAAATGGAACATACATTTAATATAATGACTCAATTATCAGAACAGTAAAACTATAATCTGGGGAAAAAAAACTTTCGAAGCCTCCATTAGCAGCACTAACATATCTACAGTATGCCATAGAGTCGAAGAGGTTTTGGAGGCATACCTATTGAAATGTTCGGCTTTGAGAATTAATTTAATGCTGTCTGGTGACTAGCCGCGCAAAGAAGATATTTCGGCGATCGAATATTCTACAACCTTGTTCACTCGGCTAGTCACTCAAGAACGTTATATTTGCTTGAAGGGCTGTTAGTGTGTGAACCCACGCTTTTGTAGTATTGAATACTGGAGAA
>JARYHS010007285.1:0-31790 GCA_031002005.1 Vandiemenella viatica
GGAAACCCTTGAAATTTTGGATCAATCTCCTAAAAGTTGCTCTATCTTGTATTAAATCTTCTGTATTCTGATCTCAATCATATCTTTCTTTACTCCTTGGATCTACTGGTTGCCCTTCTTCTCTTGTAAACTTGGTCGAAAATTCTTTTTTGTACGTCTGTTATTATCCATTCCCATTATGTGACCAAAAAAACTGATTCTCCTCTTTCTGATCGTTTCTGAAATCTTTTCAATTTCTTCTTGTATAGCTCTTTATTCCTCCGTTTGTCTAAACTCACCATTTTGAATTTTTAATGGTCCCCAAATTTTTTCACAAGATTTTCCTTTCCCTTTTATCTATCTTTTCTATTTCCCCAGTTTTCATAGAGAAAAAAACATTCTGAGGTACAGACCTTTTGGTTTGATTACTATGTTGCAGTGTTTGATTTTAGTTTTCCTTGAAAGATTCTTTATTTGTAGTATCTTTAGTCAGTTGGTATGCTAGTTATAGTTTTCTTGCTGTTGTATGCCTCCTCCTGACGTTTCTTATAGTTTTAGAAGTTTGTTTTTGGATTGTGTTGAAAGTGTGGAAATTGTCAGTGTCCTTTTATTGATATGATTTTTGCTAAATTTCATGATTTTTGTCTTGCTTTGATTTCTGTTTAGTCACGATTCTCTCAGTAGACTGACGTCAGAATGACGTCGCCGTTACTTGCTGTCGGTGTGCGGGCAGTATTTTGTGCGGGAGGTGGCGTGTGGCGAACGCCGCCCCCACCGCCCCCGTATAATTGCCGGCGGGGGCGGCGAGCCGTGTTTGCCGAATCTGGACGCAATCGCGAGCGGGGGCGGGGGGGCGGCAGCACTATCGACGACCGCAGCGCCGCCACCGCCGCCCGTCCGGACCGACGCCTTGGCCGGGGGCGGCGGGGGCGGGGTGGGGCGGCAAATTAGAATACGACACGCGCCTCGCCCCCGGCCAGCGCCAGGTGATTAAATTGTCACCGCGGCCGCTCCTGCTGCCTCGAGTGAGCAGACGAAAAACCCGACCACGCGGCGGCGCCATACAGCGCAGCACACCGTAAGAACTGCGCTCGTCTTCTCGGTTCCTCCATCGCTGATATCCACTATAACTGTACACAACAACACCCGTAATAAACGTATTGGTTGTAGGCTCCTCTTGTTTCTACAGTCCATTTCTCTATTCTGATTACACACAATAACACACACAAAATAATCCACAGGTTCAGGTTGCGTATACCGATTGAATTGGAGTCACAATTTTTTTGTATACTCTAAAAAAAAGATTCGCGATATAAAAAGTCACCCACCGTCTTTGTAAGATTCTTCCATAAACTTCTTTCCTGCTTACACTATTTTGAGCGTTACGTTACCAAAACGGTATAAAAGGACCCTTCACAATTTCGTTATTTCTGTCCGTCCCCATCTTACGTCACAGACTAGTAATTTCGCTTTTTTTGCAAAGATTGTTATGAAATTTTGCTAGAAGATCTATTTTACTGATGAAAAATTAATGTGTGGAGAAATACTCAAATGTATTTAGGGCTTCTTCCCCTCCCCCCTCCCTCTCCGAACTCCCCCAAAAGATAAATTAGTATTTTCGAGTACGTCATAGAGTGTAATGTCGGTGATGGTATATTCCAAAATACCACCAACGTTGCATTGGGACATTTTTCTTTAGTACTAAAAAATGGAATTTGACCGTAGCTTCGTCTAGGTATAAGGACTAATCCATGTAAGTAGTTTTTTTTTTTTTTTTTTTTTTTTTTTTTAAATTCCCTATCAACTATTAACCCAAGAAGTATGAAAACTTAAATATTATGTGAAAAGTTTCTTTTGTTTTAATTACTTTATTGCTTCGGGTGACTTCAGAACCTCTGGTTAGGATTCTGTCAGAGGATTATAATATAAATCTCTATAACCTTCAGCGTACAGAAAAATCAGAGTTTGACGGATTACGTACTTTTAAGATGGTTCAGTAAAACGTTTCCTTATTAAAGCTAAATATTGTACATTCTTATCAAACGTCTATTTCTTTTTTTTTTTTTAAGGACAATCTTTTCATTTACCATAGGTAAATAGTAATAAACCAATCTTAAAGCTCAAAAGTCTCTGAGCAGGTTTTAAGTCAGATCCTAAATTTTCTAAGCATATTGGATGTTTGGATGTTTATATCTTTAATAGAGGGATACAATCTCTGGTCAGAATTTTCAATATTCCGTAAAGTCACAAGTCACTGATCAGATTTAAATCAGATCCTAACTCTCTAGGCATACTGAAGGTTTTCATCTTTTGATGGTGTGTTCAATCTCTGGAAGGGATTGTATTAAGTTGGTTTGGCTGCTATCTGTTCAAATTACAAATAGTTTATTATTTTTCCTTCCATTCCCGATCACTTAAGTCGTAATATGTACTTTAGATTTTAAGTTAAGCGATAAGTTTTCAAACTGTAAGAACCCCATCCAAACTACTTTTGTAGTTTTTACGTGATGTATGAACAAAGAAACGACACACCACAGATTAATATACGTAGAAACTGCACGATATTTCAGGTACCAAAGTGGTTAAAATGCGTTTATTTCCTCTAATTTTCCAACGATATGAATGAAAACTCACTAATAAAATTTATTACGGTAGTATTTTATAAAGATTTTGTAAGAAAATTCGAAGAAGCATGGATATGTTTCTTTTTTTCTTTTTTTTTTTTAAAAAAATCATTTATACTTTTTTTCATATCACCAAACTAAATTTTGCGTTCCGTAAAATAAACGTAGAGTCTAATAAAAAATATGCGTTTCCTAAAACTAGGAGAGTGATTTCTGTAAGGTTAATGCGTTCGCCCACAAAAGTCAGGATTGTCGATTCGAATTCCTACCTACTTGGAAATTTTCACGGGCACATAAAATGACCTCCTAAAGAAAAGCTATGATTTTATACAACCCCATAACGCTTCCTGGTTCGCATTCCTTGCATGTTCAACCGCGATTGAGGCGAAATGAGCGGCTACTTGATACTCCGTTACACAAATTAATTTATTTGTGTAAGGTACACCCAACGGAAGTATATTAAAATTAGTTAAATTTTTTAAGAGAGAAAAAACGAAACAGATATAAGCAAAAAAATCTATTGATATGTATGCCCGGCACAGACTTCTCAATTTAATAGTTCAGGCTGGGGAAATTAATTCATTTTTCGTCCGTTGTTGTCCTGGAATTCACCTAGAGTGATTTAGGGAAACCATGGAAACTGAAATTTAGATGACAGGACGATGATATGAAACCGCGTTCTCCCGGAAGCCAGATGCGTGACTATCAGGACATCAATCGAGATAAATTCTGACACCTTGCAGCACCATAACCATACTTTTCAGGACATGGTACCCATCCTGAAACATGATGAGTACACCTTGATGAGCCAAAACATTATCACCAGTTGTTTAATAGCGTTTTGGACAACCTTTGGACCGAGCGTGGTGGATGAACGTTAACGTTCTGGCCTCGCATTCTGGAGGACGCTGGTTCGAATCCCCGTCCGGGCATCTAGATTTGGGTTTTCCATAGTTTCCCCAAATCATTCCAGGCGAATGCCGGGATGCTTCCTTCAAAAAGGCCATGGCCGAATTCCTTCCCGTTCCTTGTACCCAGACCGATCCCGCCTCAAATGACCTTATCCGTCGACGAGGCGTAAAGCACAAAAAAATGACAACATTTGGAAAGGAATACTGTAGCGGTTTGGTGTGGAAAGGATACGACGAGTCCTTGGTAGGTTTCCGGAGATGCCTGGTGCCAGATGTCTATGCAAAAATCACGCAATTCCCTTAAATTACGGGCCGGTGGTTTGTGGACATAGAGTTTGCGCCCGATAGCGCCCCACATGTTTTCTGTTGGGTTGAGACCAGGTGAACTTGGCGGTCAAGACATCACCGTGAGTTCAGTAACATGCTCCCAGAACGAATGTAGTACGATTCTGGCATTGTGATACGGGCAGTTATACAGCTGGAAGGTGTCATCGCCGTAGTTGAAGACAATGAAGCATGAAGAAATCTAGTTGGTCACAGATGGCGTCTTCGATCACTGCCTCACGTCCAAGGAAGCCCGGGTTAATGTCCCTCATAGCATAATACTGCACCCACAGGCCTGCGTCCATGAGGTGGTGCATGTTTCGAGCAGCCGTTCCCCTTGGAGATGACGTATCCGGATACGACCATCGACCATCATCAGACCAGAGGACACGTTTCCATTGATCCAAGGTCCAATTTAGATGACCTCGTGCCCACTGCTATCGCAATTGACGATGTCGTTGGTCTGCATGGGAATTCGTAGGGGCCGTCTGCTGCGGAAAACAAAGTGCGCTGAACGATGTGCTCTGAAACACTTGTGCCTGCACCAGCATTGTACTCTCCCCTATCCTGGTTTACAGAACGGGCAAGCCTCCGACCTCCACGTTCTGTGACGAGGCGTGGACGTCCACCACCTGTCGCCCAGTCGTGGTTTCACCGTCCGTCAACCACTTTCCACAGATGCTCACTACAGTAGCACGAGAACAGCCGACCAGCCTCGCCGTTTCCGTGATGCTCGTTCCCAGCGCCGGGTCGTAACAATCTGCCCTTTCTCAAAGTCACTTATATCATTTGCCACTCGCGTGCTGACCAGAATGACTCCTCACGCGCCTTTGCTCCGCTGATATAGTTGGCTTACCGTCTGACTTACCACAACGTCACCAGACGACATTCAGTTTCTCGGTGGGCAGTGGTCAGAATTTTCTGGGTCATCAGTATATGTTTTGATAATACCTGTGTATCAGATTTAGGACATTTAATTTATTTTTCATCCGCTGTTGCAAAACAAACCAAAACTAACCGTTCTCCCAGTTTCTTTTCCTTTTTAAAAATCATCCTGTATTCGAAACATGCCGAGATTTCCTCTTAGCATTGACCATATTTACCGGCCACAACTTTAAACAAATATGACATATTTTGTGAACGTAACAGGACTTTAACATTATGTACGCCCAAAAACGTTTCGGTCACAGATCTAAGAGACACATTACGACATTCTCACCTATCATAGATCATATTTACCGCAATCAAATTTACACATAACTAATATATTTTGGCGACCGTGACAGAACAGTTACCGGTATGTATGTACAAGGCGTTATGGTCATAGATGTAACATACATATTACGACATTATCACTTACTACAGGTCATACTAGCAGATACCCGCGACTTCGTACGCGTGGATTAAGAATTTCTTTGACAGAATTGAATATAGAAAGTTGTTGGAAACGAAGGATTGGTCCCAAATAACACCGAGTCGGCATAATAAGACAGGAAAGCTATCACTATATCGTTCTACCGTCGAACCTGTCTCTTGAAAGAATCAATTTCCAACATATTTCTGTCACCATTCGATAAGTTCTCAAAATTTCGTGACTACAGCTGTTAATCTTACCGGAAAAAAATGTCCTGTGCCCTTCCTACAGATTTTCTTATCAAATTCCATCAATATCGATATAGCCACTTAGTCGTCAAAACGTAACAAAAGACAGAGACTTACTTCCGTATTTATAGTATTATTACTGCGGTTCACACACACACACACACACACACACACACTGACTGCGAACAACGCTGAGCATCATTATAACGTAAAAAGGTGTACACTACAACATTGCAAGACTACCTACGATTTGCCTCGCACTGAACCCTAGAATTTGTAATATCTCCAGTTTAACGTTCAATCCGAATAATCGACGATCCAGGCGTGACTCTTAAGATCAAAAACATTTTTAAAAAAATCTACGCTTCCACGGAGATTTGAACCGGAAACCACGATCGAAACGTCAGTAAGCAAGCACTTTAACCACTGAGCTACCTGACCACTGCATGGAAAGGCAGTACAGAGACCAACACATCCAACGCGTCTGTCTATCGCCGTTCAATAATTTTTCGAAATTATAAGACAACATGTATGATTTATACAGATCAACTGTAGACAGTACTTTTCTCCTTGTTTCAAAGGATAAGTGTGGCAAACTTTCATCGAAATCGTATGTAAACTGTGGATTTGTATGAAGAACAAACAAACAAACATACATTCATCTTTATATATAGAGATTTACCGGCACTGACTGAACACAATACTAATTTAATTTGATGACGGTGACATGATGGCTTAACGATATGTTCGTACAAGACGATACGATTACAGATCTAAGAGGCACATTACAATATTCTCACTTAGCACAGATCATATTTACCGTCAATGACTGAACACAAGTCGTCGACTAGCTGACGAAACAGAGCATCAACAAAGGGCACTTTGCAGGCATTCAGCTACCCTGGAGGACTTATCCCTAGACACTAAGGAGACACACCTTAAGTGGAATGAAGGCTGGTCCCAGACGCAGCTACTCAAAGGAAAACACTATGCAGCAATACAACCAACAGGTTCTAGGGCAAAACCGCGACGGACAAAACCGCGACGGACAAAACCGCGACGGACAAAACCGCGAACGGACAAAACAGCGAACGGACAAAACCGCGAAAGGACAAAACCGAAATACAGAAAAACCAGGAATACATAAAACCACAAGAGTTCGTAGATTTTTAGCGTTACCCAGGGTGCACCACGAGGAGGTGATCTACGTAACACCCCATTATTTTTTTTTATTAAAAAAATTACACAAAAGCATGAACATTATGGAAAATAAAAATACAATATAGATGGATTATACGAAATATACATCAATAAACCATTAATAAGTTAATATAAATTGTATCAAAATACACAAGCACACTATCTAATAATCGAAATTATGAACTATACCAGAAAGAAATTTCTGTGCATCGCTACAATCATATTCACTAACTAAATTGAAAATCGCCTTGGTGGATCTCGCATATGTCATTTCCTGTATTTTTCTATCTCTCCTTCCATATTGCACCAATTTAACCTCCGTCAGATTTTGCTGCTTCTTGAAAGCTTCTATGAGTTTCCAAATTGTAGGATGGCTTGATCCAAGTAATAACCGAAAAGCATTGTGCCAACCTTCGACGGAGTTGTTGATTCTCTCTAACGAATTTTTAACATTCTGGTTTTGGTTCCAAATTTCGATTGGAAATAGTGGTTCTCGTCGTCGATTTCCTCGAAGAATACGTCCAATCCATGTATCATCAATGTAATCCAAAAGTGAGAGAATTCCTCGTCTGCAAACTCCCTATCACAGAGTTCTTCATAAACAGAGATGACTTCTGAAACAGGAAGAAAGGCAATTGCTGCAAGTTTCTTTATCTTTTTTGAAACGAGATGTCTTCTTTGTCATTGTACTTTTCTTGAAATCCCGGTATTTCCTGAATTTTTCGCCAAATGCACTGTTTAAAATGGAAGAAACATCCAGTAAGTTTTACTCCAGGAAAGCTTCTGCGAAAGCGTTCATTGCAGCTTTTTCGAAATCCAGCATTATCATTTGCAGATTCGATCCAATTTGCGGCTCTATTTCTTGTAAAATTCTTATAAGTCTTCTATATGTCTCTTCCCTTTTGTTTGGAAGTAAGCGAAAATCGATGGTAGTGAGGCATCTTCTTTAAATCCGTGAATAGTATAAAGCTGGCTGAAAATAAGTGGACAAACAGAGAACGTCCCATCGAAAAAAATTGCATTTGATTCTTTTAGAGTTTCAAGGTTTTTTTTCGTTCCAAAAATTAATATACGATCCTCTCTTGGACCACTGTCGTGCAAAAGAAAAATTTCACCGTTTATTTTTGTATATTCTTCAGGAATTTGAAGTTCTGTTCTTGATAATGGATTCGGTGGTACTCCTCCAGATTTTTTGTCTTTCTCTTCTAATTTCTCTTGCAAGTGAATCGGTGGATGGTAGAGCTCCAGAAACTTCATCGGGCATCCCTGCAAATAATGATGCAAGAACAGTTTGGGGTGCCTCTAATGTGGTTGTAGCCTTTTTCAGCATTTCAAGTCGAACCTCTTTTGCTTTTCTTTTCGCTGGTTTAGCAGAATGATTGTGCAATCCATTCGTTTCTGCAACGTTTGATTGATTTCCAATGTAACTCTTGCTGGGCATCTTGTACTGTCATAACTGGTGCATCGCCAATATTTTGGAAGACGGTCGAGATTTACTTTCTTTCCTTTCTTGCCTAAATGTATATCCTTTATAAACGAGGTGATTTCCCCCTTTGTTATTTTTTACAAACACGAGAGCCATTATTCAGGAAGATACACAATCTCTTCGGTTAACTGACCACCACAGAATGCTTGGATCTGCCATACCGGCCTCGCCTCGGAAATGCCCGAACGTCTCCGGGTTTTGACTTTGGCTGCCGAATTTTCCATTTTCATGCAGGGATTTCTCCTGCGACGGCAACAAAAGATAGTCCAGGCAAATTGTTCGCTCGACTTGAGAAGGGTCAGTTAGGCCGAACCTACCGGAGATAAGCGGATCTTCCCACTCACTCCATTGTGAAGGCCATTGTCAATCATTTAAAACTGCGTTAGGATAATATTTTGATGCAAAAGAGATCAAACAGTGAGGGGATAACTCGTAGATTATAAATTACATATACACAAAATAAATTACAGTACCGTACTCCATAATAACGTAACCCTAGCTGCGATCCCCAAATCGTTTAAAAACTGCGTTAGGATAATATTTTGGAGCATAAGAGATCAAACAGTGAGGGGATAACTCGTAGATTTGTCCGTTTCGCGGGTTTTGTCCGTTCGCTGTTTTGTCCTCGCGGTTTTGTCCGTTTCGCGGTTCTGTCTGCGCGGTTTTGTCCTCGCGGTTTTGTCACTTCGCGGTTTTGTCCGAACACGCAACCAACAATACCAAAGACACCGTGGTTCACAGATAGCAAGAAGACACATAACAACCATTATTAGGATGAGACTAGGACACGGTTGCTATCCATACCTTTTGTGCCGCCTCCGTATACTAGAATCACCGTTATGCACCTCCGATCAAGAGATCTCCAACCTCAACCACACATGTTCTCCTGTTTGCGACACCAACTACAACGTAAACTATTCTACCGGCGCCAAGCACAGTTATCTGTCAAATTTCCAGCGAACTTTACTACCATTTTACAATAAAAAAAATGTACAGGTCTATTAAGCAATCATCCTCTTCCTTCAAGACACCGAAATGAAGATTTGAAGCCTCCAACACGCTTCAAGAAGACAAGAACGAGCATATGATAGTATTGAATGCTGGCTAAATGGTTTCAGACCAAAGGCCAAATAAATAAATAAAAAATAAACTGGTATAATTTGATAACCGTACCAGGACGGATTAACGATATGTTCGTACAAGACGTTACGGTCATAAATCTAAGAGACACATTACGAAATTTTCACTTCACGTAGATCATATTTACTGGTACTACCATGCTCATATTAATCCGAACGACCTGAATTGCACATCGCTACATTTCCTCCTGGGACTTATTCAACCCATTATACACATCTACGAAGACAGTACTATACCCAGGAGGTGGTACAGTCTCACGACTATTAAAATTGAGCCACATCCACCTCCCATAAAACGAAATACATTTCCGCTTTTTTGTTTCATAAACCGAAATAGTGATTACATTTCGGCAATAAAAGAGTTATAGGAACATCGAATACGTTTCATTTACTGTTTTAAACACATTTTACAGTTATTAAGTGTTCACACATAACCCGAAAGTTACCAATCTCAAACAAAATGCTGGTTTTTTAGAAAGTACTGGATAACAACAAAATGCAGATTTTCTACCCGTCTACAACAACTTAAAATGACTCGAAATTTACGTTAATATTCAACGTTTGCTGTGTATTATGATTTTTGGAAACAGTACAGACTTATCTAAGTCAAATATATAACACGTAACAAGATTTCGGATTTAATAATTTTGGCAGTGGTCTTGTAAGTATGCTTGCCTGTAAAAGCAATTCTTTTAGTTCTGTCGTTTCTTGAACATACTTAGCGTGGAACAATAGAAAAGAATCATAACATTAATGTTCTGGCTGACGTGAGACACTGTCAACGAAGCATGCGTGAGTAGGAATTTGAAAGACACTTTCCTATTAAATTTAACTTCACCGTAAAGATTTCTGTCACTCAACATTCCCCATTTTTTCTAGTGCTCATAACAAAGTCGGACGATTGATCATTGATGTAATACGTAATGATAACTGTTTAAAATAATCAAGGAACTAAATCAAACTAATGTGTGTATTGTGCGAAAAAGTTTTTTTTAGCTAATATCCTTATTGTGCGACAACGATAATTTCTAGCCTGTAGTATTGGGAAGCAAATGAGAAATGAAATGGAAAGTGGCTGTTCTTACGAAAAAAAATCTCATCAAGGAAGAATATAAAATTCAAAGCTTCCGTATTTAAAAACATGCTGCTCCGACTAGTGATAGCTAATGATATAATTGATGCATAACCCCAACTGGGAATTATTCGTAGCATGGAGTTATCTTCCCTGTCCTATCGCGTTGACCGCTATCTCCGGGAGTCCGTAAAAAATTCGGTTTGCGGTAAGGGGCAAAATCGTTAACCGTAGCACAAAAAGAATATACATTATTAAAGAAGTGCAGAAATTTTAAAAGTTAATTCTGACGTACAGTATATCACCATTGATGAAAAGTTTCTTTAATTTTATTTCCTAAATTTAAAATTCCAAGAAATAAACAGTAAATTCCAGGAACGAGGAAAGATAATGCCTGGCTCGTTATTAGTTTCTCCTACCACAGCCTCCGTCTCTGGTAAGCCTGACGCTATGGTGCTGTAATTGGCTCAGGTTCGGATATGCTGATCCCGGAAGCTACGAGGTGCGATGTCTTGCGGTTCCACGGTTCGAGTCAGCCGAGGGCAAAAGTGGTTAAATGATGCGTTATGTTTTTCTTGGGTTACCCGTACACTGGGACAGTGAAAACATATTTTACACCTATTGGGAAGTTGAAATTATAAATTTCTGCCTGTATCTATTGTGAAATCAAAATTCGTTGTTATTCTTCAATAAAGTCACTATTATTTCAAAGGCACGGAAGAGGTTAGTATTCTAAAAGCGTAAACGAATACGGCAACGATATTTGAGAAATAGCAATTCCACATTCCGTTGAGTAATTTCGAGATTTTTTATTTAAACAGAATTTTTGATAGCCAGATCGTGAGTGTGAATTGACTACTGTCTAGTGCCACTGATGAAATTTACCCTTCACCCAATTCGTTCAGCTATTAATTAATGTAAAATTCCTGGAAATAAACAATAACTTTCAGGAACGAGGAAAGATAATGCCAAGCTGTTTATGCGTTGTAGCCACCTCATCTTCCGTCTCTGGTAAGCCTGACGCGATGGGGTGGTAAGTGGCTCATATTCGCGGATGCAGATCCCAGAAGCTAGTTCGTTGTCTCGTGGTTCCACGGTTCGAGTCGCGCCGCAAGAAAAAGTGGTTAAACGATGCGTTATGTTTTTCTTGTGTTACCCGTACACTGAGACAGTAAAAACGTATTATTACAGATTTCTGCCTGTATCTATTGAGCAATCCAAATTCATTGTTATTTTTCTGTAAAGTCATTATTATTGCAAGGGCCTGGAAGAAATTAGTTTTTTCTATTTTATTTTTTTATTTATTCAACCCGAAACTTTTTGGCTTGATCGTGAATTTGACTTGACTACTGTCTAATGCCGCTGAAGAACTTTGCCTATTTGTTTGATGAACAGTAATACAATCAAGATTTAATTTAAACTGCTGGTATCTGTATGTATTGACATATTAACTCATTGTATGCTGAATTGACGCTGAAGTAAATACAATCATGTTGTGGATACTGAAATTTGTAACAATCTAGTCTTAAAGTATAAATTGTTCGCGATCATTCATTTCGCCAAATTGTAAAGTAAAAGGTTTGTTTCCTCATAGTTGTGGAAAACCGATAGCCAGTATATAGACGTCATAACATCCACGAGGACTATGACAAAGAAGAGTGGTTTTATAAATATCCTACGTTTCATTCATTCTAAACAAAAATCTATCAGTTTCTAATTTTTTGAAAATTTTTGTCTCAAGATAAATATCATAAAAGAAAGAAATAGTGACACTTATTTTTTCGTAATGTTTTGTTAATAGAAAACTTAAAAAAATTACTTGTGAGCAGATAGATGACGATAGCACTATCAAGCGCTACATTGTAATTCATTATAAGTATTTACAGTTGTCTCAGTTACACTCGGCAAGTGATGTGTGGTAGGATCATCATGAGGAAATAGGGCTGTTTACACACAGCGTTGAACGCGCAGCTTTTTGCGTGAACGGCTCGTATGGAATATCCATTCCCAGGATATTCCTACTTCTTAAAGAATGCATAATCATTCATTTTCTATATATACTCGTACAGTCTTTGCATTAAACGTGGACAGCGCTGTCATGTTCTATCAGTCTTTTTGCACAATCTGGCATCAATCTCATCCCAGGAAAGAGTAAGGCAATGCTGGATCCGCCTTTTGGCAATTTCATTAAGGGATATTTCATTCAGAGCCATCTATAATTCAGATTATTCATTTCCGTATGTCAATGCATGAAAAAAAACTATAATTAAGCTCCTCCCCACTGAGGATTCATAATGGCGGGGTAGTTCATCAACCTTCCCCTACATTTCAATAACACTTTAAATAAATTCAGATCGTAAAACCTATCGCAAAAGTTGTAATTAACGGGAATGCATTAAAGCGAGGCAAAAAATAACCCCTAAGGATCCGTTCTACTTTTTACTACAACTGAGTAGCGTAAAACTTTAACGATCATTATTTACATACTGGTTAAGCTAATTCCATCCGATAATATTTCACTCATAAAGTGGTCCGTGGACATACCAGCGAATAACCATTTTCGTGGAGGTAGAATATTTTTAGTACTACGAAACTACAGAAACAAGAGATTATTTCGGGAAATATTGAATGAAACAGTCTTCCTAGGCAGCATTGTTGACAAACTGACGAGTAGTTATCTAGCTTGAGCTTCCGGTGGGGGGGGGGGGGAGGGGGGCGGGTCCTGTGGTTAGCGTTGTGGTTTTCTGAACCTGCGGTTCAAGGTTCAAATCCACGTATTTCATATTCTTTTAAATTTTTTTCCCCTTTTATAAGTTCCGAACCTACACTATGCTTATGCATATTATATATTCTTGATTCCTTCCAAACTGTTCAGGGAGTAAGATACTTAAGGAATCTCTTATAATCGAAACTATCAAATGATTTTTAACCAACTATCAACATGAAATTAAACACTTTTGCGGCGGCAGCGCTGAAAGAAAGCTACTCTGGTTCCCAACCACGCCGAAATCAGATCGTCTGTCCCATTTTCAACTGTATACGTTTATCGAAAATAATCATTTCGCAGTAGAACGAATTTCACGTTTCAGAAACAATTAATTTATCGTTGGAATTATGTCTCTAATTTTAAGCCATGTCTATCATTAATTTTGTAGGTGGTCTATAATGATCATACACCGTCGTCAAGGAAAACAAAAATATAATGTAAAAACATGAAAGGAAATCGCATAGAACCAAATATTAGTACTGTAACAAATTAAATGAACATTGTCACTCAAAAATTTAAAACCAGGTTATTATCGTAGGACTAGCATAAATTCTTTTATTACTGGTATAAGTAAAGAAAGTTAATTGAGAATCGGGATTGAAGTAGAGAGTTCTAAAATTACTGCTTTACAGCGTAGCGACTTGATACCTGCGGGATTTAAAAACTCATTACTTAATAAATCATACAATTTTTGTGCTATTCTTTGTTTGCGATTACTTCAGTATAATAACATAAATAGATACCACCATTTGGCGAAGAAGGATGTCTCCACTCGTGTGAGTGTTCTTTAATCTCGTGTGTGAAGTGGAACGGTGACTTTTCGTCACCCGTGATAGTCGACTCCAAAATAAAGCCGCAAAAATTCAAACAAACACAGCCTACCGGTAAAGAAAGTTCGACAGTGCCTTAGGATCGGAGGACCGAGCGTAGTGGATGAGCCTTAACGCTCTGGCCTCGCATTCGGGAGGAGGCGGGTTTGGATACCCGTCCGACTATTAGAGGCGGAAAAGGACTAGTGGCAAGGATTTCACCAATGGCCTTTTGGAACTATTCCGGTATTCACATAGAGTGGTTTGGGGAAACCGTTGAAACCCCAAATCTAGATGGCCGGACTAGGATTCCAACCTGTGTCCTCCCGAATGAGAGGCCAGAGCGTCACAGCGTCTACAAGAATGCGTGTGTCGAATGGTGATGACATAGAAAATTGTATAATTGTTCTGCCCATAAAACGATGTATACATTGAAGGAAGTAAATTGAAACTTTGCTTGGGAGACCTTAGATTTTGGAATTCCCTCTTACAGTTTTAATTTCCAACTGTGACTTGCAGTCTTAAGTTGCATAATTGTAGTGAAAAACAATAAAAAACTTTAGCCGAATTTGCTGCTCGTGATGAATTATTACGTGTATTATTTGCGTTATAAAGGTGTTCTTCTATGCCGAAGGAAGTTCACACTTATTTCCTCCTGCAACGCTGCCACATCTACTTCCTCCAACGTTGTCACGATTTCTGACTTCTGGCAGTGCTCCGGAAATTCCTATACAAGGAATCGTGTCTCATAGCTAGGCGATATCATAAGAACAGACACATTGCCGAAATGGAAAATTATTTTTCTTCCACATCTCATATTTTTATTTAACTGATTCCTTTTTCTGTTTTTAACAGTTTGATTCTTTATACAGATTATCAATAACTATTCATTCACGAGATTTTGTATCTATATAAATCTTCACTTTGGTTACATAATGGATGAAGCACGTCTGTTTATTAAGGCGGTGTGGCTGAACTGTACTGCGCTGACCTGTGGAGCTGTTGATCCTAGGTTCGATCCCACTTGGGGTTGAGTATTTTGTCGTTGATTATTTCCTTTTCACTTGTTCCAAAATACATATCATATGTATATACATATAAAAAACTTATTATATTTTACGGCAAATTGTTTAAAAATAAATTCTAATATCAAGCGCGAATACACTTGTCATCGGATGTCTCAGTCCACTAATATAGCAGCATCTTTAGTTGTTTATCGTGAAGAAAGATTCAGTTAGCACTCCATATGAAATACATTTTGCTAGCATTTTAAACAGCAGTGATTAATCTTGCAGGTTCTCAGGAACAACTCCAAATGTACTCCCTGCCTTTACAGCACTAAAATGCACTAAACTCGTAATATTATATTGGCGGATCAATATTTTAAATTCCAAATACACACATTCTATCGTCGATGTGGCCTATAAACTCCTAGCAAAATGTTTTTCATATGAAGTGCTAAATGAATCTGTCTTCACGATAAACAACTAAAGATGCTGCTATATTAGTGGACTGAAACATCCGATGACAAGTATATTCGCGCTTGATATTAGAATTTATTTTTAAACAATTTGCCGTAAAATATAATAAGTTTTTTGTATGTATATACATATGATATGTATTTTGCAACAAGTGAAAAGGAAATAATCAATGAAAAAATACTCAACCCCAAGTGGGATCGAACCTAGGATCAACAGCTCCACAGGTCAGCGCAGTACCGTTCAGCCACACCGCCTTAATAAACAGACGTGCTTCATCCATTATGTAACCAAAGTGAAGATTTATATAGATACAAAATCTCGTGAATGAATAGTTATTGATAATCTGTATAAAGAATCAAACTGTTAAAAACAGAAAAAGGAATCAGTTAAATAAAAATATGAGATGTGGAAGAAAAATAATTTTCCATTTCGGCAATGTGTCTGTTCTTATGATATCGCCTAGCTATGAGACACGATTCCTTGTATAGGAATTTCCGGAGCACTGCCAGAAGTCAGAAATCGTGACAACGTTGGAGGAAGTAGATGTGGCAGCGTTGCAGGAGGAAATAAGTGTGAACTTCCTTCGGCATAGAAGAACACCTTTATAACGCAAATAATACACGTAATAATTCATCACGAGCAGCAAATTCGGCTAAAGTTTTTTATTGTTTTTCACTACAATTATGCAACTTAAGACTGCAAGTCACAGTTGGAAATTAAAACTGTAAGAGGGAATTCCAAAATCTAAGGTCTCCCAAGCAAAGTTTCAATTTACTTTCTTCAATGTATACATCGTTTTATGGGCAGAACAATTATACAATTTTCTATGTCATCACCATTCGACACACGCATTCTTGTAGACGCTGTGACGCTCTGGCCTCTCATTCGGGAGGACACAGGTTGGAATCCTAGTCCGGCCATCTAGATTTGGGGTTTCAACGGTTTCCCCAAACCACTCTATGTGAATACCGGAATAGTTCCAAAAGGCCATTGGTGAAATCCTTGCCACTAGTCCTTTTCCGCCTCTAATAGTCGGACGGGTATCCAAACCCGCCTCCTCCCGAATGCGAGGCCAGAGCGTTAAGGCTCATCCACTACGCTCGGTCCTCCGATCCTAAGGCACTGTCGAACTTTCTTTACCGGTAGGCTGTGTTTGTTTGAATTTTTGCGGCTTTATTTTGGAGTCGACTATCACGGGTGACGAAAAGTCACCGTTCCACTTCACACACGAGATTAAAGAACACTCACACGAGTGGAGACATCCTTCTTCGCCAAATGGTGGTATCTATTTATGTTATTATACTGAAGTAATCGCAAACAAAGAATAGCACAAAAATTGTATGATTTATTAAGTAATGAGTTTTTAAATCCCGCAGGTATCAAGTCGCTACGCTGTAAAGCAGTAATTTTAGAACTCTCTACTTCAATCCCGATTCTCAATTAACTTTCTTTACTTATACCAGTAATAAAAGAATTTATGCTAGTCCTACGATAATAACCTGGTTTTAAATTTTTGAGTGACAATGTTCATTTAATTTGTTACAGTACTAATATTTGGTTCTATGCGATTTCCTTTCATGTTTTTACATTATATTTTTGTTTTCCTTGACGACGGTGTATGATCATTATAGACCACCTACAAAATTAATGATAGACATGGCTTAAAATTAGAGACATAATTCCAACGATAAATTAATTGTTTCTGAAACGTGAAATTCGTTCTACTGCGAAATGATTATTTTCGATAAACGTATACAGTTGAAAATGGGACAGACGATCTGATTTCGGCGTGGTTGGGAACCAGAGTAGCTTTCTTTCAGCGCTGCCGCCGCAAAAGTGTTTAATTTCATGTTGATAGTTGGTTAAAAATCATTTGATAGTTTCGATTATAAGAGATTCCTTAAGTATCTTACTCCCTGAACAGTTTGGAAGGAATCAAGAATATATAATATGCATAAGCATAGTGTAGGTTCGGAACTTATAAAAGGGGAAAAAAATTTAAAAGAATATGAAATACGTGGATTTGAACCTTGAACCGCAGGTTCAGAAAACCACAACGCTAACCACAGGACCCGCCCCCCTCCCCCCCCCCCCCCACCGGAAGCTCAAGCTAGATAACTACTCGTCAGTTTGTCAACAATGCTGCCTAGGAAGACTGTTTCATTCAATATTTCCCGAAATAATCTCTTGTTTCTGTAGTTTCGTAGTACTAAAAATATTCTACCTCCACGAAAATGGTTATTCGCTGGTATGTCCACAGGACCACATTATGAGTGAAATATTATCGGATGGAATTAGCTTAACCAGTATGTAAATAATGATCGTTAAAGTTTTACGCTACTCAGTTGTAGTAAAAAGTAGAACGGATCCTTAGGGGTTATTTTTTGCCTCGCTTTAATGCATTCCCGTTAATTACAACTTTTGCGATAGGTTTTACGATCTGAATTTATTTAAAGTGTTATTGAAATGTAGGGGAAGGTTGATGAACTACCCCGCCATTATGAATCCTCAGTGGGGAGGAGCTTAATTATAGTTTTTTTTCATGCATTGACATACGGAAATGAATAATCTGAATTATAGATGGCTCTGAATGAAATATCCCTTAATGAAATTGCCAAAAGGCGGATCCAGCATTGCCTTACTCTTTCCTGGGATGAGATTGATGCCAGATTGTGCAAAAAGACTGATAGAACATGACAGCGCTGTCCACAGTTTAATGCAAAGACTGTACGAGTATATATAGAAAATGAATGATTATGCATTCTTTAAGAAGTAGGAATATCCTGGGAATGGATATTCCATACGAGCCGTTCACGCAAAAAGCTGCGCGTTCAACGCTGTGTGTAAACAGCCCTATTTCCTCATGATGATCCTACCACACATCACTTGCCGAGTGTAACTGAGACAAACTGTAAATACTTATAATGAATTACAATGTAGCGCTTGATAGTGCTATCGTCATCTATCTGCTCACAAGTAATTTTTTTAAGTTTTCTATTAACAAAACATTACGAAAAAATAAGTGTCACTATTTCTTTCTGTTATGATATTTATCTTGAGACAAAAATTTTCAAAAAATTAGAAACTGATAGATTTTTGTTTAGAATGAATGAAACGTAGGATATTTATAAAACCACTCTTCTTTCTCCATAGTCCTCGTGGATGTTATGACGTCTATATACTGGCTATCGGTTTTCCACAACTATGAGGAAACAAACCTTTTACTTTACAATTTGGCGAAATGAATGATCGCGAACAATTTATACTTTAAGACTAGATTGTTACAAATTTCAGTATCCACAACATGATTGTATTTACTTCAGCGTCAATTCAGCATACAATGAGTTAATATGTCAATACATACAGATACCAGCAGTTTTAAATTAAATCTTGATTGTATTACTGTTCATCAAACAAATAGGCAAAGTTCTTCAGCGGCATCTTCAAGTCAAATTCACGATCCAGCCAAAAAAGTTTCGGGTTGAATAAATAAAAAATAAAATAGAAAAACTAATTTCTTCCAGGCCCTTGCAATAATAATGACTTTACAGAAAAATAACAATGAATTTGGATTGCTCAATAGATACAGGCAGAAATCTGTAATAATACGTTTTTACTGTCTCAGTGTACGGGTAACACAAGAAAAACATAACGCATCGTTTAACCACTTTTTCCTGCGGCGCGACTCGAACCGTGGAACCACGAGACAACGCACTAGCTTCCGGGATCTGCATCCGCGAATATGAGCCACTTACCACCCCATCGCGTCAGGCTTACCAGAGACGGAAGATGAGGTGGCTACAACGCATAAACAGCTTGGCATTATCTTTCCTCGTTCCTGAAAGTTATTGTTTATTTCCCGGAATTTTACATTAATTAATAGCTGAACGAATTGGGTGAAGGGTAAATTTCATCAGTGGCACTAGACAGTAGTCAATTCACACTCACGATCTGGCTATCAAAAATTCTGTTTAAATAAAAAATCTCGAAATTACTCAACGGAATGATGGAATTGCTATTTCTCAAATATCGTTGCCGTATTCGTTTACGCTTTTAGAATACTAACCTCTTCCGTGCCTTTGAAATAATAGTGACTTTATTGAAGAATAACAACGAATTTTGATTTCACAATAGATACAGGCAGAAATTTATAATTTCAACTTCCCAATAGGTGTAAAATATGTTTTCACTGTCCCAGTGTACGGGTAACCCAAGAAAAACATAACGCATCATTTAACCACTTTTGCCCTCGGCTGACTCGAACCGTGGAACCGCAAGACATCGCACCTCGTAGCTTCCGGGATCAGCATATCCGAACCTGAGCCAATTACAGCACCATAGCGTCAGGCTTACCAGAGACGGAAGCTGTGGTAGGAGAAACTAATAACGAGCCAGGCATTATCTTTCCTCGTTCCTGGAATTTACTGTTTATTTCTTGGAATTTTAAATTTAGGAAATAAAATTAAAGAAACTTTTCATCAATGGTGATATGCGTCAGAATTAACTTTTAAAATTTCTGCACTTCTTTAATAATGTATATTCTTTTTGTGCTACGGTTAACGATTTTGCCCCTTACCGCAAACCGAATTTTTTACGGACTCCCGGAGATAGCGGTCAACGCGATAGGACAGGGAAGATAACTCCATGCTACGAATAATTCCCAGTTGGGGTTATGCATCAATTATATCATTAGCTATCACTAGTCGGAGCAGCATGTTTTTAAATACGGAAGCTTTGAATTTTATGTTCTTCCTTGATGAGATTTTTTTTCGTAAGAACAGCCACTTTCCATTTCATTTCTCATTTGCTTCCCAATACCTACAGGCTAGAAATTATCGTTGTCGCACAATAAGGACATTAGCTAAAAAAAACTTTTTCGCACAATACACACATTAGTTTGATTTAGTTCCTTGATTATTTTAAACAGTTATCATTACGTATTACATCAATGATCAATCGCCCGACTTTGTTATGAGCACTAGAAAAAATGGGGAATGTTGAGTGACAGAAATCTTTACGGTGAAGTTAAATTTAATAGGAAAGTGTCTTTCAAATCCTACTCACGCATGCTTCGTTGACAGTGTCTCACGTCAGCCAGAACATTAATGTTATGATTCTTTTCTATTGTTCCACGCTAAGTATGTTCAAGAAACGACAGAACTAAAAGAATTGCTTTTACAGGCAAGCATACTTACAAGACCACTGCCAAAATTATTAAATCCGAAATCTTGTTACGTGTTATATATTTGACTGAACTCTTAGATAAGTCTGTACTGTTTCCAAAAATTATAATACACAGCAAACGTTGAATATTAACGTAAATTTCGAGTCATTTTAAGTTGTTGTAGACGGGTATAAAATCTGCATTTTGTTGTTATCCAGTACTTTCTAAAAACCAGCATTTTGTTTGAGATTGGTTATGTGTGAACACTTAATAACTGTAAAATGTCTTTAAAACAGTAAATGAAACGTATTCGATGTTCCTATAACTCTTTTATTGCCGAAATGTAATCACTATTTCGGTTTATGAAACAAAAAAGCGGAAATGTATTTCGTTTTATGGGAGGTGGATGTGGCTCAATTTTAATAGTCGTGAGACTGTACCACCTCCTGGGTATAGTACTGTCTTCGTAGATGTGTATAATGGGTTGAATAAGTCCCAGGAGGAAATGTAGCGATGTGCAATTCAGGTCGTTCGGATTAATATGAGCATGGTAGTACGTGTACACAGCTTAATTTTCACTCCTTCTTGACTAATGGCTTGGTCAGCATGATCGACGCGACTGCAGCGAAGAAACGATGTTCAAAGCAGGAACCATTTACATTTATTTCAAAGTTCCATAAAAATCAATCGAATATTTCGAGTTTCAAATGCTATGCTGCAAGATGCAAGACTGATCTTCCATGAGTAGAACCCTGCACTGAGATTCCAGTTGTATAACAAGCTAATACCTACATAGACATCAGCAAATCAACTTTTTTAATTTATGAATTCTAGAAGGTGAGAACCCCGTGCCAACAACTTGCGGCAATTGGTGCTTAGATCTCATGTTTTCAGACTTCACCACTTCTAGAACCATAAACGTCTACTACATGGACTGATAAACTGTTCCACCAACACCTAAATTTATGTAATTTCGTCCCCATTAGAAGCGTATATCTTCCCCTGTTCAGACACAGATTAAACAATTTACTTCTATGTACATATTTCGGACATTTCATGTCATATCATTACTGAGTCATTAAACATGTGTGAAGAGAGGCAGTGATGTAAAACTTTTTCGACAAACAACTTACAAGTATGCATGATTAGCGTACCTAATTTATCAATTACCTCTGGCGATGGAAACGCTAGTGATCATGATGTGAACAGAGATAACCACAGTAATACCAAAGCAATATCGTGATATGCTCACAGTCGTGTATTATTTGCTGAGCATTGCCTTCTCAATTGCAAATAAGTCTGGGTTAGTGTCAGAATTGATTGCGATCTAATGTTGATACATAATTTGACAGTTTTACCTGGCAGAAACGTAAATGCAAAATTAACTCTGTTACGTTTTCACGACCTAAACAGCTAAAACAATCTTGATGAAATTTTTCAAGGACATTCTATGTATCATTAGGTCTGACATAGTTTATTTTTTCGGGATAAATAATATATTTTGTCATGAAATTTTTTGAAAACTAATCGTCCGGTGACAGAAAGACGGATATTGTGTGGAGTCTTTGCGATATTATTATCGGTCGCTCAAGCTTTGTTTGGCAATTCATTTATTCGCTGTTGCTAAACCAAATAGACTTGCCATTAAATAAAGGCCGAAGCCTCAATTTTGCAGAAACATCTGTGACCGCATTTGGTCGAGTGCGTCATGGACATGATGACACGGTGACCAAGCTTAGCTTTTTACTAGCATAGATTAGATACAAGGAGATTACAAAGTTCTACAATCACGAAACGGAAATCTTTGTATGCGGGAGCAATGATTTGGTTACTTTGCGAAGGTGGAAGTAATTATTTCCGCTTATTATTGTTCAGAATAATATTTCAAAATATTACTAGTAGTTACGGGGCATTTTTGTGGTTCCATTCATCTCTGTGGCGAATTCATCTAGGCCACACAGTTAGCTTCCTTTAAAACTGTAAGAAATGTTTACGCATTGTTCATAAAAAAAATAATTTTCTTCCGACTTAGATCTCCTTAAAGTTTGTACAGGCGTAGTGAACATGACAACAAATTTATGCTCCGAAAGTAGTTATTTGAAGCCTGACCTAAGAAATTTGTCGAATGAAGATAGTAAACTGATACCAGGTGAAGTGCAATTGACCTTAGTGAAGGCGCGCTATTTACAAACCACGCTGAGCGACAGACGGCTGTGAGATGTCGTCGGGTCTGTAAACAGTCTTCAACATTCCCACACCACCCTCTCTGCGAGTTAAAAGGAAACTATACAACCAGTGGCAGTAAAAACAGCTTATCGGCAAGAGGGCCGCGGATTGCAATGTGTAATAAACCAATCGAACAGTAAACAGGGGGACGAGGGACGTTTGAGTTTATCTGCGCGCCCCGTCGTAACTCTGCCAGAACATCACATAAGTCAGCAGTCCCAGTGAAAGCTGCTATTATCCCTCATCTATTACGTGTTATCGCTAGCGATGCCGTAAACCTACGAACTGGGTCATTTTATCTTACTGCCACACAACGTCCTCTTCAAGCCCCGCTTTCGATTTTGTATCGGCACGCCTCAACGATGGGTGGTCTTCGTTGGACGAACTATCCAGCCCGACTGTACACGAAATATACGTATATGATAGCTATGTAGCAGGAAACCATTTGACCGTTTCAACTTTAAGATGCAAGACAAATCGGCGTCACGCAAGCGATATACAAAACTCAGACACGCCTGAGGGAAGTGTAGGCTCCATATTATTTCTCTATGAAGTAAAAAAAACTACGACCAATACAGAACGTATACGAAAAATACGTCACATCATTAAATTTCTGGGATTTTTGATACTTCTCCCAACAATCTGCTGCTTTTTTTTATTGAAAATTTTGTTGTATTGTTATGACTCGCTGAGTTACATGTTTGACCGTATCTGATGGTTCTTGTCTATAAGTGTAGGGTACTCTGATAGATGGCCCGAAACTCATCCACAGATTGATTTACAGATGTTTAACGGATTTTAATTATGATTACCTCTTAACACAAAAAAAGAAACAGGTGAAGACTTATTTTGGGAGGAATTGAAAGTTTTGTTCAAGTCAGTAGTACCTGAAACCCAGTATCTCGTATATTCATTGTCTGATAATGCAGACGGTATTTTCTTTTTTAACATTAGTGTTTTTACGCTACATCTAAGTCGAGTCCATTAAAGGCGGGAGAGGACCGAGGCTAAGTCGCCACAGCCTTTGATGGAACCATACCGGCATTCGGCTGGAAAGATTTCGGGAAACCATGGAAAACCGACATCTGTCGATGGGGGTTTTGAAGCCTCGTCTCAGTTTACCAGATTATAAGTAAAAGAATGTTATATTTTTATTTTTTTTCAAAAGTGTGATTATACATATCTCTGATTATAGTCAAAATCTATTTCATTGTTGATGCGGGACAAACAGATACAGCGCTATTACAGATTGATTTAATAGTTTTCTATTTGTGTGAAAGTTGGCTACATTTCGTTCACTGCGTCTGTAACGCCACCCGACCTTTGTTACAGGATTAATTGCGGCAGAGATGCTATGCTATGGTATAGTTTAATAATGATTCTATTTAGTAGCAACCGCGAAAATGAATTTGCAGATCACTGAAAAATGTATGAATGATTTTGAATTATTAATTAATTGTAATTGGTTTTTTATTTATTCTTCGGTAGATGTAGATGTTTTCTCCCAGAGATATCGCTGTTATAGTAAACCAAGGAATATGTATCACATGACATCACTTTTAAGGATATGAGCGTTATTTAATAACAATTGTATTTGGTTAAGCAACTGAATGTTCAACCCGTCACATTTAACGGGCTTACAAAGTATTTATATTTGATGTAGATGTTTACGCTATATTCTGTGTCACTGGAAGAAATTAATTACCAGAACTCTGCATTCAGCCCGTCACTTTTGACGGACTTAGAAGTTTATTATTAAGTATTGACAGCTTTCCACGTCGATAGCTCCCAACTAGTACATTCTAGACGTACTGCCATCACAGAAAGGATGCTCCTGTTTCCTGTACAAGTGACTTATTGTTACCACGGAACTCGCGGGAAAATTAAACCACATTATGAAATAAGAAGCCGCTTCTGTCTTGAAAACCAACAATGATGTGAAAATAATTGGCTGCAAAAAATTCATTTACCCTTTAATAAAACCGCTACTGGAAATAAAGAAGTGATTGTAAAATTGCCTGTTCCTTCAATTATGATTCCCTTGTTAAGAGTTAAATTAGTTTTATTGCTCTGTTTTGAGATGAAGCTACGGTAAGATTCCTAGCAATACAAAATGTTAATTAATGAGCGGAAATGAGATTTACCAGCGAAAAGGTAAGACTGTAGCGGCACTTCGATGCTTAGTTAAAGTATGGCAGAACATACGTTGGTTGTCGGATCATTGTAAAGGAATTCTTACTGCGAATGAGCCGGTATTTTCCTTAAATCTCGAATCTGGACGCAAGCTCAAGTCCCTAGCCAGCCAGCCAGTTTTTCGGTTTTTCCCTGGTTTCCAGAAATAACTCATACAAATTGTCAGAATGATTCTTTCACTAGGCCATGACCGAATTTCTTCCCCCGATTCTTTCATGGCTATAACAAACTGACTTTGACGATCCGTAAAACCCGAACAAATAAAATGCGATTTCCTGAAGCTGTCAAGCTGCGGTTGTGCCTCCGTTCTTGGTGGAATGATTTTAACTGTAGGTGACATGGCAGATTGTGAACTTTAGTAGCTATGTGCTTTTAACTATCTAATTTTGAATCTGCGAATACACGATTGGACTCTTCTCAGATGTTACAATAAACAACAAAGGACAAACACAAAGTTTAAATAATAGTCCACCAGCCAGAGACTATGATCCACAGGTGACCTGTTTAAACCTAAAAGGCTTCTGCATCTTGCCAACCACGCAGTAAAAAAAAGTTGTTAGAAAGTCTAGTTAAGTCAGTTACAATTAGTGCAGTCTAAAATTATATTTCGCGTTCATGAATCGGCGGTAGCGAGCGTGGAGGGTGAGTGGTTTACGTTCGGGTCTGGCATTCATGATGACGCGGGTTGGCCATCCAGATTTCGGTTTTCCATGGTGTTTCCGAAATCACTCCAAACGAATGGCAGGAAGGTTCAGATGCCATGGCCAAATTCCTTTTCGTTACCTTACCACCTATCCTCCTTCACTTCTAATGATCTTGACATAGACGAGACATACTGTATAACTCGCAGGATTTTTTTAATTTTTTTTTATAAGTCATCTATCAGGAGTTAGCGTACTATACAGATCTCCTGAATGTAATTGTCACTTGATGTAGTGAGTAGTGCAGTTGATAACAATTTTCCAGTCTGATTTCGAATCTGTATCACCCGAGCACGTTAAAAACTCACCATTCTGCATTTGTGTAGTAGAAAATCACTTGTTCTGATCATGCTGCTGATGCACTGGTCAGACTGACAATGCTTTTTAGACTATTTTTAACGATTACGCAAGAATTTTTTAAAATGGCCTCTCGTTTCCATTCATTTAATAAGAAAACATTAATGAATACAAGCTAACACAATTCGCAGACATGTAGTGACACTCATGGAAGGACGTTGAACGACGAATTTAATACGTAATGAAAAAAAAGTGGAAAACAAAATTCAGCGTTGAGTAAAGGGTCCTTGAGAAAAGTACAGTTGGTTACTATTTTTAGAAGGCTTCGCTATATCTGTTTAAAATAGTGGGTACGCGGAGAATTTTTTTTTATTTAATTTAATTATTTATTTACTTATGGCTTTACGCATCGTCGACATCGAGGTCATTAGAGGTGGAAAAGGTCTGTGGGCAAGGAATGGGAAGGAATTCAACTATGTCCTTTCGTAGGAACCATCCAGTATTCACCAGTAGTGATTTGGGGAAACCATGATAAACCCAAATCTGGATGCCCGGACGATGATTTTTGGCAAAATATAAACAAATTAAACAAATGGAATGCAAAGTTCAGGCAGTGCAGCAGAAATTTGAACAATAATAATAAAAACTGGAATAGATAAGGTAGAAGACACTTGAAAAATTCGTTACGTACAAAGATATTCACAGCCTATGGCTGGAGGAAAGATGAAGTTAGTAGCTTTTTTCTTTTCTTTTCTTTTTTAAAAAATGAATCAGAGAACAAGCATGAACATTTTTCGTATAAGAATCTGAGTTAAGACTCAAAACTACTAGCTTCTACTCGTGACTTCGGACCACAGAAACTCGGTCTGTTTTCTTTCGACTTGAAATAAATTATCACCATTAATTCACTAATATTTGGTGCGAATAATTTAGTGAATGAACATCAGGAATAAAATCAACAAATGAGTCTTTGAGAAAAGAATACGAGGAATGCAGTGTGAATTTTCATCAATAATTTATTATAATTGAAATGAGTTAGCCCTAAGCCAACACTACTCGCATGATGCATTATCTTCAATCTTTATAAATATTTCGAGTGCAAGAAATCCAACACACGAAATATTAAACATTCTACTATAGTGTAGTTAAATTTGAGGAATTTTTTTATTTCTAAGCTTGCATCTTTTATGCTATCGTGTCACTGAAATAATTACAATGATATTTCTTCCAAAAGCTATATAGGAAACTCCTGTTTAAACCTTTGCCCTGTCTTCATTTTTCACACAGTAGCAATCCCCTGACTACATTTAATTTGCAAGGGCGCACAAGTGTAAAGGCTGTTAAAGGAACAAATAAAGTACCTCAAATCCAAAAGAACACGAAATCCTGCATGTTAAGAGTAACGCTTCACAAAAATAAAAATATTTTCAAGTATTTTAGACCACACTTTAGAATCCAAAATAATTTTACATTACTGTATTGAAACTCTTGTATACGTTCGATCAGTATACTGCCGATTACCTTCTCCTGGAGGCTGCAATGTAATTTTCCATTCCTGTTACATGGGTTTCTGCCAAGTCTTCTACTTCTTAACTGAGTTATGGGATGAAATAAGTAAAAGTATTGCAAATAACCCACGTCTTTACGTGACTATATAAAAATTTATTTTACTTTAAAATAAAAAAAAGATTTTTTAAATAAGAATTATAGAGAAAATATGTAAATTTTGATACAAGTACTAGCATTGACGAAAGTTAATAAATGTTATTTACTGAAGAGCTGGTGTACCTTACCTCTTATTAGCTTTATTATTATTCATGTGAAACTTACTGCATTTATGGTAGTGAGGGATGCTCGATCAGCACGTAATCAAATTTTGCCCTTAGTTCACTAAATATCTGTTTTTTCTGTTCACACCTTACCCCCTTCCTTCCCCCAGATGCGTGCAAGAGAATTCTCATCTCCATTTCAAAGATACACATTTCGTAACGGAAACGCGACACAAATTAGTTTAAGTTTGCATGATCCATTGGCAGATTGCGAAACTGACATCTCTTCTTTAGAATGGCATCGACATTAAAAACACAGGTAGATGTCGACGTACATAAATCTTTAACGAAGATTGTTTATCATCATTTACCAATATTTGTTAGAGTTTACTGCAGAACTAAATTTCGTGAAACAAATATTTTTTGAACTTGTTGTAAACACTCATAAACGTATTTTATACAACTATGGGCTAAGATTTTAAGCAAATGGGGGAATTGCTTCTTAAGTTATTACCTTCAAAAGAAAATTCACACACAAAATTCTGAAAATACGTCTCCATCCAGCCATACAGATTTAGTTTTTTTTTTACGGATTCCTCAAATAAATCTAGGCAAATTACGGGTCAATGAGAGTGTTTACAAAGATAATATTTCACTTAAAATAGTGATCACAAAACTGGAAAGAATTCTATACTTTTGTATTTTTGTAAGATTCACGAATGTCTCACTGTCTCAAAAACTCTGTGAAAATTCAGGATTATACATACCCGATATCCCGAGCAACAAATTTAACTGCGTTCTATGTAAAACGAAGCAAAGAGTCAAATTAAAGACTCAAAATGGTTAAACTCAGTATAGTTTTCTACAATTATGAAAAATATCTAAGTCTAATGACTTTTAAAATGATACAACATTGGCGCTACGAAAACCATAATGGTTAAGAAAATTCAACGCCAAAATACTATACCTTCTCAAAATAAACATTAAAATCAACGTTTCAATAGTGATTAAGATAACTAGTTTCATAATAAATATCGAATGCATTAGTCTTTGCTATTAATCACGTAGAAAGTATAAAGACTTCGTAATTTCATATTTAGCTGCGAAATCAATTAAACGAAATGAAAGCATTTTTTATTTCCATAATTATTGGAACGTTAGTGATATTCTTGCATCAACTGAAGTATTCCATCTCTTTTTGGTTAGCATCTGGCTACTGCTTAACGAGCGATACGCAGATATTCCTGATGCTGAATTATCTGTCACGTTATTAAATATTTCTTGTGGATAGTGTCTTTTATAATATTAGCTTCAGGGCTGATGCCAAGATGCAGAATAAGAAAGCTACTCTAGAAACTGGAACGCGAGTAATGAAGATTTGGTATTCATTTGCCGTCGATTATGTCAAGGCCGGTGAAGATTAGAAGCAAGGACATTAACATGAAGGTGGGACAAGTTGCCTTTCCTAATATGATTCCAGTCACAGCCTCGTGATCCGGTTTATTCGTGATTCTGAAAATAATAATAACGCCGCCTCAATGACACGCTTTACCGGCATTAAATGACTTTTAACGAGTAGGCCTACATGCATTGCGTGTTAAGTGGCCGACTTGTCCCCGCATGCTGCAAACAAATATGCAGCACTGAGCCACTGGCTGCATATGTCTCAGGCGATGTACCGAACGACGTCTCTCTTCTGTTTGGTTCGCACCGTAGTCGGCAGTTTTTGATTGGCGAATGACTTCACAGAGAAGAACAATCTGAAACTAAACACGTTAATATTGCTACTATCATACCTTTTCACGATTTTGTTGTGTTAATGCACAAAGTTGACTGTAATAGGGAAACGTACACAAATAACGTGTAAGATTTTCAAGTACAGCTTGTCTGTCATAGATAAAACGCAATATTGGAGGAGGATCTGGGGAAATTGAACGACAGGAAGCAAGAAAGAGATTTCGAAGGATATACTTTTTCTTTTATGTTGTTTTCGTGTGTAAAGCTTTTACTGAAACATAACGTTTGTTTGTTGCCAAAATTATAAACATAATAAAAATTTGGATTTTCTTACGTTAAAGAGCTGAAAAAGGTTTGCTAAAATTTTACATGCTCGACAAAATGAGAAGTCTTGGTTCTTAGGCGGTTCGGCCATTTTCTTAAAAAAAAAAGAACTAAACTCATAAATGTTAGTGTAAGGTAGGAAAGTTCCTTAAGTTGACTCCTACTTCCCTTCCTTGTAATAGATCCATAATCTTAACTGTCAAGGCACCTTCTTCCAGAAAAAAGTATGTTAGTAATGAATAAGTTAAAAATATTTCTAAGTGCTGAGGAACCTTTCACAGTCTGGGTACTGCTGAATAATAATTAACCATTGGAGCTACGTTTATGCTCATAGACGATGGGTGGGTGGTATGGAAGACATACTGTTTGTCTAAGAACAGTTATACAACAATTAAGTTAAAGTTATGTCACACAGAAAGTAAAACTTTGATTGATATCTTTGCTAGTTCATTGATATTCTTCCTGTAATTGCTGGAGGTAATAGTTACACCATTCTTATAGTGTTATTTCAGCCGGAAACTATGCTGCAATGCATAAATATAATACTATCTTTGCCTTGTCTGTCACAAATGGTGCGTGAGAAAGTAGTTTTAGCTTTCAATAATACTAATAAATTTTCTGTCTTTCACGCGCAGATTATAAAGGCAGTTTCTCTTTATTACCTGCAGGATAATTTCAGTTTCAATACAACGTCATGTAACATACACGGGAAGAGAGAGAGGAAAAAAAGGGGGGGGGGAGAGATTTGTGCCACATTTCATTTTGGTGACCGTATCTTTGGCACGCCTCTCCAGCAATAGCAGACATATTGTTGCTTCGTTATCAAACAAGATAGCAAAAGTGTGTACTCATATTAAAATGTTGACGCCAGATAAGAAGAGGCTCAGTACTCGTCTGTCAGATACTGCCGATCAAGACCTTCTCCTTCGTTTAGCGACTGTCAGAATGTGAACGAAATTCTCGGAATATGAAAACAAGTTACTGAGAAGAAAAGATAAGGGGTGAATTAAAAGTCTTTTTCCATAAAAACTCGTTATTCACCTGACGAAATTGTAGAAACGTTACTTAATTTTTTATTTAATAACCTAATGGTACTAAAGAAAGTACATTATACATATTTTGAGGCATTAAAATAAGATATACTTTACTCATAGTCTTAAAAAATCGATTGTTTGACTGAATCAATCATTTAACTGAATGAAAATGCCTTTCTTTCACTAACGGATAAGAGCATTTATTTCTGAATACGCGGTGTTAATTTCTCTCATCAGGAAAACTTCAGTATACAAAGATGTTTTTTTTTATTTCAGAATGTGCGTGGAAGGTAGCACTGCATTTTATACTCACTCCTTCCATTCGACTGTGTTAAGTTTTTAATTAACTATTTCATGCTACTTCTCTAGTAAAACGGAAAGTCTGTACAGAGAAACGTTCTATCAGAACTCCCAAAAGTAACTTATTATTGTGATATTTAGCATCAATTTTATTAATATTTTTGTGTTAAATACCCTTTAACTGAAATCTCTGATATAATAAATGTACTGTACAGATGGTAAACGTTTCAGATAAAACAATTTTTTTTCATTAAGAGAGTCGTGTCAACAGTTAACATTTAAATTAAAATTTAGTATTTAATCAAAAATAAAAATAAATTAAGTAATATACATACTGATACATAGGCTGATCTACTCCCTTTTGAACGCACTGGCAATTTATTTTCGATGCCTTTATCATTGAGAAAAAAATCTTTCTTTTATCAATCCAAGGAGTGTTGTTCGTTCCCTACATGTTAGCACCTTTTATAGTTTCACCCCATTTATAGACCAGTATTTGTGAAAACGTAACCTCACAAAATCTTATATTAAACCGTTCCAAAATAATTGATTGTTTCACCTTTTCTTCTGTAAGCAATTGATAACAATCCATTGTTCCATACTTGGATCCTCATACAATTCAGTAACGCAAAAAAAACGAATAATACAGCA